>CP136063.1:237459159-237630122 GCA_032622095.1 Siphonodentalium dalli
AAATCAGCCAACAAGTGTCTCAAACCACACATTAAGTATCCCAATCCACACACACTTGTATCCCGAACCATCCCATCCAAAATGTGTCTAAGCCCACCCAATGAATGTTCCAAACCATCCAATGATTGCCATATGCAGTCCTTCGAATTTGGAAAACGTAGGTGCGCGATATATCGCTCGGAGCTTTTGGGATTTGCGCGTGCCTTTTTTGAGGGAGCACAATTCAAATTAACATCGATGAAATGATTACTGAATAAAGACAAACACACGTATAATTCCAAGTGTGGCAACAGAAACAGAAATAAAAACATATGTTTATATCGTACAATAGTCCACATGATAATAATATCAACAATCCGGCAATCCCGGTGAATCTGATCACGGTAATTAGTCGACTTCCGCATCTGAGAGCGCATGCTCATCAGACTCGATTAAAGCTTCAAACTCAGAAGGGGAATCCGATTCGTTACCGCAATCAGATTCACCGGAATCAGATTGCCAGGGAGCAAATTATACTTTATAAATTTTGATTAGTATATAGCTAGTCAATTATTGTAATTGAATAGCATCCATTCCGAATTGAATAGCTATTTTTATTGGCCTATTATCGATGACCATAGGTCAACGCCGACTGCCGAAGGCAGGAGCTGGGGTTAGTACGAAAGGGGTGTCCTTTCGCTCACAATATTACACAAACCCTCCGACTTCCCTGCGTATCGTCATGAGATCTTGTTGAGTCACTATCCGACATGAATGATGATACAGTTAAACCCCAATCTAGTAATCAAATGAATCGGCGAATCCCGCATGCCGAAACATCAAACGAGGCCGCCAAAGAATTGACACGCTTTTTGCGGGAACTCGCACGTGCAGCAGTTGTGACGAGGTGTCACCCCAATCATTGAGTGCGAAAGACGCCGCTTTGATCTTTGTTACCAGGTTCGTAATCAACGTCATCACTGCTGAGAAAGATACATGGTGAATAGTCTTGTCGGCGTTTTAACCATTGGTGTGTTGTTTGTTAAAATCTTGTTCACTGGTTGCAAATTCCGAGGCGCGCATTTGAAATTTTCGGCGTGCACATTTAATAACTCCCTGGTTTTTAGATCTGCGCGCGCCAAGGCGCGCAAGGGCAATTGCGCGCCTCAAAATCGAAGGACTGCATATGTCACCCATAGACAGTGTTCGCGCTGTCGGTAGCCAAATTAGCCAATGGCTAATCTTTTTCGAATTTGGCTAATACAAATTTCATTTGGCTAACATTTTGGCTAAACTTTTGTTGACCCCCAAATGGAGACTGGAAGCATGAATTTTTGGCAAGTGGGTTTTCAATTCTGTGATGTGAACGATCTAGTCCGAAAACATCATATACGTAAGTGGGAATATATCGCCGACTGTACAAAGGGAAACCCGATCGCGGACAGTACAAAGGGAAACCCGTCACTCTGCACGAAACAGCAAAAGGTCATATCATTATTTTACATTTAATCCGCTAATCCCCCCATTGTCTGTCTGGTCACTCACGGGGATCCTGCACAATGCATGTTTATGATGACATTGTATTTATGACGGTCAAGGTTTATGAGCACCAAGTGTAAGACAATAGCTTAATCAGCCAAATGTGAATCACGACAGATATTTTGTGGCTATTTGTCGTCAATACCGATACATTCAAAATAATATGCATGCTTTTATGACAGATTGTAATTTGATAATGGCCTAACAATATTAAGTTATTAGTTTCCAGATGTCACTTTTGTCAGATATTTTCGCAAGGATAATTAATATTTAATGATTTAAAAAAAGATATTGATATAAAACCAAAAAATAATGACATTAAGAAGGACAATCCCGAATTGCCCCCCCCCCCCCCCCCCCCCCCCCCCCCGCCCACTCTTTCACATAAAGATTAATATTTAATAAATGATATATATAATAATATTTCTAGTTCATCACAATTATTTAAATTATTGTGTATTTACCTGTGCCTCTTAGATTTTACGTTTTAGTCATTAATTGTGAACCGACCAGAAAACGATGATTTAATTTGGCCATAGTTTTTAGCTCACCTGAGACGAAGTCTCCGGTGGAGCTATAGTCATCACTCCTCGTCCGTCGTCCGTCCGTGCGTCCGTCTGTCCGTCCGTCTGTCCGTCAAACTTTTTTTAAGCATCTTCTCCTCTGAAACCATCATACCGAATTGGTTCATATTTGGTGTGGATGTTCCCTAGGTGACTCTCATTCAGATTTGTTCAAATGAGGTCACTGGGTCAAATAGTTGCGAAGCCAGGGCTATAACTCTATTCCTCCATAGTAATTCTTACAACGACTTCTTGTTCAGAACCATTGGGCCGATTTAGCTAATATTTGGTATGGAGGGTCCTTGGGTCACTGGTGTTCAGATTTGTTCAAATGAGGTCACCCGGTCAATTAGTTGAGAAATCAGGGCCATAACTCATAGTAATTCTTACAATGACTTCTTCTAAAAAAATATTTGGCCGATTTAGCTTATATTTGGTACAGAGATACCTTGGGTGACTGGGGTTCAGATTTGTTCAAATGGGGTCACTGGGTCAAATAGGGGCAGAGCCAGGGACATAACTTTAAAAAGAAACAAATTAATTTTTGCATTTTGACCTTTAATTTTTGTTTAGGACACATCACAGCCTCATATTTCTTACCTAGATTTTTCTTAGCATGTTCTTCATCTGTATGGATTTTGGTATTGTTTATTTAACCCCTTCCACTCTTGTTTTGATATAGAATTCATCCAAGACAGGATTACTCAAACATTTTTCATCTGATCAACACCAAATTTGGTATATGAATTTTTGACACTTATATACAGATCAAGTTAAAATATGGGTTTGATCCGATATATTTTAACAGAGTTGTGGCCCTTTATAATTCACACCTCTTTGCTATGCACTATTAATTTTTAAGAGAACACTGAAGCCTCTATTATTGAAAAAGCCAATTTATCATAGTGTGGTCACCCGATACTCTTGCTAAGACTGCTTGCTTCAGACCAGTTTACCATCTGTCATTACAAGACATGACATTAGCTAAACAACTATTCTACATGAGTCTACAAGGAATAGTCCATTGTTCATTTCTCCAAGCCTGGACATAGTGTGTCTGACATTTGCAGAATGAAGTCTCCAGATGGTGAATTTAGTGTTGCTACCCCATACAGCAGGCTAGCATCACCAAATACACCCTCAATTACCTTATTCTGCTTAGGCCTCATCTTCTGGGACAATTTTTTTTTAAAACATGTTTTAAAATTTGAAAAAAAGTGACACCATTATATATAACATCTGCAGAGTTATGAAACTTTACTCTTTAATGAAATTATGGAAACATTCCACCCTCCCCCACCTTCCCACTCCCACATGGCCCAGGCTCAACCCTGCCATCAACCAACATCCCTTCCAAGCCATATCACCTCTCAATTTAATACCTCTCACCACAGAGGCATATATATCTGTAAAGGTACAGGTCATTAATTATATAAACTGGCCAGATGACATGTATTATTCTAATCTAAACATATCTGTAGCAATTTAACAACAAACTGGTGCTTCCATTAGGTGATGACTGACATTCAATGATACTGTGAATGGCTTTGATTTCTTCAAGTCTGGAAATAGTGTGTCTGACATTTACATAGTGAGGTCCCCAGATGGTGAATTTAGTGTTGCTACCCCATACAACATGCTAGCATCACCAAATACACCCGCCAGGGACCTAATTCTGCTTAGTCCTCATCTTCTGGGAAGTATCCTAAGTATCAAATTGACAGTTTGATTTAGTCACTTTTTCCACCTGTTCAGTTTCAATGTCCCCCTAATTTGCAGAAGATAAAATGCATAATTGAGGTGCTCAATGGGTGTGTATCACCAACTTCAACTGTAGGACTTCATTGATATAGTCACTTTTTTCCACCTGTTCAGTTTCAATGTCCCCCTAATTTGCAGAAGATAAAATGCATAATTGAGGTGCTCAATGGGTGTGTATCACCAAGTTCAACTGAAGGACTTCAATCTGTTCCTTGGTTTTATTGGCCATTGAGGCCTAATCAGCAGTCTAGCATCACCAAATACACTAGCCAGGGTCCTCATTCTGCTTAGGCCTCATCTTCTGGGAAGTATATAGGCACTTAAATTGACATATTTACTTACTTTAGCCCTTCTGTTTAGTTTCTATATCCCCTAATTTGTGAATATAAAATGCATAATTGAGGTGCCCAATGGGTGCACATCACCAACTTTAACTGGAGAACTTCAATCTAATGCTATGTCTCCCATAGCAGTTGAGGCCTACACAGAATGAGATCCCCAGAGGGTGAATTTGGTGATGCTAGCCCGCATTGCAGGATTGTGTCATTAAATTCACCCTTTGGGGACCTCATTCTGCAAATGTCAGACACTATGTTCAGGCTTGTCTGTTCGAATATTATGTTCTTAACCACCAGTATCCAGTTGAACTCATTATACCCTGATTTTGCAAAGAAAACTTGGGGGGTATATTGGATTTAATTTGTCAGTCTCTATTTCAGACTGTTCTCCCATCCATCCATCTGTCAATATGTCTCTATCCGTCCATCAATTGTTTTCTTCTCCAGATACATATTAAAGACCAAATGGGTTTATATATTTAGGTGTGGATGTCCCCCAGGTGACTCACATTCAGATTTGTTCAAATGAGTTCATCAGGTCAAATAGGTGAGAAGTCAGGGCCATAACTCTTTCCTTCCATAGTAATTCTTAAAACAATTTCTTCTCAAGAACCATCTGGACTATTTAGATTATGTTTGGTATGGATGGTCCTTCGGTGACTGGGGTTTAGATTTTTTCAGATTTGGGGTCATTTTAGGAAAATCAGTTAAGTTCAACTCTTAAAATCTAATGTCTGAAATTACCAAATGAATGGATCTCATAGATGGGGATTCATGTTTGTTCAAATAGGGGCGGAGATAAGAGATTTAATTATCAACCAGCCACCCTACCTGTGCTCCGCCGGAGCTATAGTCATCACTCCTCGTCCGTCCATCGTCTGTCCGTCCATCCGTCCGACAACAATTATTTGAACATCTTCTCCTCTGGAACCATAAGACCAAATGGGTCAAATAGTTGCGAAGCCAGGGCCATAACTCTTTCCCACCATAGTAATTCTTTTAAACATCTTCAGAACAATAAGACCGAATGGTTTCATATTTGGTGTGGATGTTCCCTAGGTGACTCACATTCAGATTTGTTCAAATGAGTTCACTTGAAATAGTTGCGAAGCCAGGGCCATAACTCTTTCCCTCCATAGTATTCTTAAAGTGACTTCTTCTCAAATACCATCAGGCTATATGGGTTCATATTTGGTATGAAGGATCCTTGGGTGACTGGGGTTCAGATTTGTTCAAATCAGGTCACTGGGTCAAATGTGGGCGGGGCCAGGGACATAACTCCAAATTTTTTGTTTTAGATTTAACTCTTTAGATATCTACTTCTTTTAAAGTGATTATGAAAAGTTCTGACTGTTGTGGTCTCCAGAGTCCCAGTCTTATCAGTCTTTGCAGTCTGGTGAGCGACCCCACAGTCATTGACTGTCTTGTTTTTTAATTTGGCCAAAATAAATTTGGCTAAAGTTTTTTTCATTTGGCTAATAAAATTGTCATTTGGCTAAACTTTTGGCTAAAGTTTTTTTCGGTCCAGCGCGAACACTGCCCATAGAGTGTCCTAAATCATGTACAGTGCTTGGTGTCCCAAACCACCAAAATGAGTGTCTCAAAACCAGGAGTGTCTATATAGGTGTGGATTGTTAGGGACACTCATTGGGTAGTTTGTACACCTGTTGGGTGGTTTGTGACACAATCTTTGTGGTTTGGAACACCAGTTGCATAGTTTGGGGCACTACCAGTGTGGGTTGAAACATTTGTTGAATGGGTTGGGACACTAATATTGTGTATTGGGACATTCATTTGGTGGTTTGGGACACTCATTATGTGAGCTGGGACATGCATGGTTTTGGGGGGGGGACTATCTGCGGGTTGCGCTGGGACACCAGTTGCATATGGTTTGGGGCACTACTTAGGTTTGTGAAACTCGTTGGGTGGATTGGGAGACACCATTTTGTATGGGGCACCCACTCTGTGATATCAATAGTTCATCACAGGTTGGTGTTTGGATTTGATGGGGTCGTGATATAGATTGGGATACTCACAGGTTGGTGTTTGGATTTAGTGAGCTCGTCGTATAGATTGGGATACTCTCAGGTTGGTGTTTGATTTGGTTTGCTCGTCGTATAGATTGGGATACTCACAGGTTGGTGTTTGATTTGGTGAGCTCGTTGTATAGATTGGGATACTCTCAGGTTGGTGTTTGATTTGGTTTGCTCGTATAGATTGGGATACTCACAGGTTGGTATTTGGATTTAGTGGGGTCGTGATATAGATTAGGATACTCACAGGTTGGTATTTGGATTTGGTGGGGTCGTGATATAGATTGGGATACTCACACGTCTCACAGGTTGGTGTTTGATTTGGTGGGGTCGTGATGTAGATTGGGATACTCTCAGGTTGGTGTTTGGATTTGGTGGGCTCGTATAGATTGGGATACTCACAGGTTGGTGTTTGGATTTGGTGGGCTCATGGTATACATGTAGATTGGGATACTCACAGGTTGGTGTTTGGATTTGGTGGGCTCGTCGTATAGATTGGGATACTCACAGGTTGGTGTTTGGATTTGGTAGGCTCGTCATATAGAATTGGATAATCGCAGGTTGGTGTTTGGATGCTATGTGGGCAGTTTGCGGTAACGCTCTTTGGTTCGGTCCGGTACCGTTACACTCATTAGGTGTTTTTGGACACTCATTTAATTGTATTCTGAAACTAGTTGTTGGCTTTGTGAACTTGTACAATAGCATATATATTTCACTACTTGCTGGCTACTTATTTATTCAATATGTGAAGATTTAGTTTAAAAGAATCAATAAAAACACTTAAATTGTTGACTTCCAATCACACTTTTCGCCGTCATTTTGAAGACTTTTGAGACACCAAATAGTAAAATCCTCGGGATATGTCGGCTTACTATTATCGGATTAGGATTGAACATCATGAATGGTGGTGCAACGTACTACATGTAGCTATTTCGCGTGCCTATAGCTTGTGTATAAATGGAAATGATCTGGTGAAATTTACTGTACATTGCTCATTTTACTACTTCCGGTAGCATTTTGTCTACCATTTTGGATTTGTATGTATGTATAAAATGACAGGAATATGCCATGGCAACAAGAATAATGCGTCTTTGTTGCAGGTTACTGCCACATATATATAGCTTTTGAGTACATTGAAGTGAGTGGGGGTGTACTCCATGAAATGGCGGCCATCTTGATGCCATATTTCCTGGAACATACACTGTCGAAATAGTTTGAGCAGACATCAATAGAACCAAAAACATCAAGTTTAATCCTTGGGGAGAGGGTGCATGTTTACTAACCTGGTTCCCTGACTAAAATTCCAATTTTCACAATTTCCTTACATGTTTTCAGCATTTTACCCCAAAATAATGACCTTCCCTCCATGAAACGCATGGCAATTTTTTATATGTTATTGTGTAGTCATATTTAGCAGTCAGGTAACTCGACTGAGCGTTTGTGTTCGGCAGATTTGTTTATCAACAAAATTGCAATTGCACCATATTTTTTACATATTTCTGTCTTTTGACCCAAAAATAACGACTTTCCCATTCTGAGATTCATGGGTAGGAAGCATGGGTGTGTTCCGGTCTCTCATGTGGCTTGAATCCATTGGGGACCATAATGGAAATAAATGGGGTCTAAGGTATGGGCGGCCATTCGGTCAGAAATTACATGAAGTCAAATTTAATGGTGGTTTGTGAAAACAATTACATGCATCGCACATTCAATATAAGTCTATCCCATTTTAATAGCAATCTATTTCAAACCAATAGTCTCCATTTTCAAATCAATAGTCGTTCTTGGATTCAATAAGAGACAATTCTGTTTTAATAGATATAGATTCATATTCAATATTGACTGATGCAGAATTTATGTTCTATTTTAATTTAATAGTATTCATTGTTCAACTAATATCTAATAACAAACAATTAATACTGCTATCGCATATTCAATAAACGTACATTCTGTTTCAATAGCCATATTTTCTTAATCAATAGACATATTTCAAACCAATAGACGATTTCCCACGATCAATGATTATCGTTACCAAATTAATAGACCTTATTGTCATTCTTATATTTAATAGAAATAAATTATCACCAATGCACAATTAATGACATTCTATTTCAATACAATAGGTTTTGTATTCGATTCAATATCTAACAGCGAAATCAACAACTAAATGTAAAACTAATAACTAAATGTAAAACTGATAACTGAATGTAAAACTAATAACTAAAACCGTAATTAACGCTAGAGGTCTGTAGAAGAAACTTTGTTCATGTGACGTCAGAAATATATAAATAAACATGGTAATTCTCAATGTCATGTCGGTGTGATGATATGCAGTAGGTCCCTATTTGCGGAGGTCCCTTTGCGGAGGTCCCCGAATTCACGGAGGTCCCCTAACATGGGCAAAATATGTTGATTTTAATGAGGGAACGGGTGCGTATATGTCAATTGATACGTATTTTAAACAAATAATGACAAGATCATCATAATAGTGGTTTGTTCTATCAATTATATGCACCGAGTTCACTTGGTGCACATCAAACAATGATAAATATTCACTATATAGATCTACATGTATATGTCCTTGTATGCCAGAAGGACTCCTTAAAATTTGTGAATAAGATGAAGAATATTTATTAGATGTTATTTATTAAGTCAATCAAATAATATTATTCATTAGCTAGCACCTAAATATATACTCCCGGAGATTTCTGCGCGGATGTCCTGATCACGCAAATTAAATCGCAGAGGTCCCTTAACTCGCATTCATAATTCACGGAATTCCTTCTTAATTGCCAAAACGAACAATTTAAAGAAGGAAAGTGGTGTCTACTGGCTACCTTTAAGACATATTCAACGATTAATAAATAATAATGGTTTTATTCATCAATTATATTCTCAGATATCCCTTTGCGGAGATTTAATATTATATCACGATAAAAAATTTGCAGAAGTCCCCATATATAATACGTGTCCATGCATGCCCGGAGGTCCCATTATAATTTGTGAATAGGATGAAGAATATTGATGTTGTTCAGTCAAATAAATAATATTATTCATTAACTATAGTGCCTACATGAAAACCAAGAAGAACGCTGTGTGCATGGGTGTCGACCCCATCGCACTATTATACTAAAATAGGTCTCAATTGACATATACACTGCCAAACCCTTAAAATTTGTGAATAAAATGAAATACACTGCATAGATGTTATTCAGCCAAATTTAATAATATTATTCATTAGCTATCGCATATGTATATACTCCCACAGAATGCTGCACGGATGTCCCGATCACGCAAATTATATCACAGAGATCCCTCAACTCGCATTCATAATTCGCGGAGGTCCCTCTGTAAATTAGCAAAAGGAACAACTTTAAAGAAGGAAAGTGGTGTATACTCGCTATAGTTGATACATATTCTTCAATGAATAATGCCGACGTCCGGATCAACCATCCGTCGTTCGTCCGTCCGTCCGTCCGTCTGTCCGTCCGTCCGTCTGTCCGTCTGTCCGTAGACACTTGCTATCCGATTCATTTACTTTAATATTTTTTATCGGATCTTGTTAAAATTTTATGTGCATGTTTATGATGACACACTCCTCACCTGTATAGTTTTTGGTATCGATCGGTTGATCGGTTTAGAAATTATTAACCCTTTGCATCTGCACATAGGCATGAGCTATCCGATGCTGTAACCAAAGTATTTTTTGTCCGATTGTTTTCATATTTGATATGTAGGTTTATAATGACACACCCCTCACCTGTATAGTTTTTGGTATCGATTGGTTGATTGGTTTAGAAAATAATTAACCCTGCACACAAATGCTATCTGATGCATCTAAGTCAAACTGTTTTCTTCTGATATGCCTCATATTTCTTACCTGGGTGTTTCTTAGCACGTTTTTCATCTTTATGGTTTTTGGTATCGTTTATTGCATCCATGTTAATGATGAAACATGCATTCTTCACCTGTATAAATTTTGGTATCGATTGAATGATTTTGATAATATATTAACAGTAACTTCAATTATATTTCCGCTGTTAGGTACATTATATCTTTCCAATGATCAGCTTAGAAGAAAATTAACCCACCCCATTCCATAGTCATACACTATGCTATTCAATGTAATGAATCTAATATTTTCAATCTGACCAATCTCATATCCTACCTCTAGTTTAATCATGGTATAATATTCAATCTCCGCAAAGGGACCTCCGCGAATATAATTAATTGGTGAATAAAACCATTATTATCTATTATTCGTTGAATATGTAATAACAGTAGCCAGTATACACCACTTTCCTTCTTTAATGTTGTTTGTTTTGCCAATTAGAGGGACCTCCGTGAATTGTGAACGCGAGTTGAGGAACATCCGCGATTTAATTCGCGCAATCGGTATACCTCCACACAGTGTTCTCTTGGAGTATAGGAGATAGTTAATGAATAATAATATTTAATTTACTGAAAGACATCAATAATAAATTATCTTATTCATAAATTATAAAGGGACCTATATAGCTCCGGGCATACATATATACATGGGTACCACGGCAAATTTGTATCACCATTTTCAATGTCCGCAAAGGGACCTCCGCGAATATGTTGATTAATTAAACCATTATTATTTATTATTCATTGAAGAATATGTATTAATATACACCACCTGCCTTCTTTAAAGTTGTTTGTTTTGCCAATTTAGAAGGAACTCCATGAATTATGAATGCGTTGAGGGACCTCCGCGATGTAATTTGTGTGATCAGGACACCCGCGCAGCAATCTCCGGGAGTATATATATAGGCAGTAGCTAATGAATAATATTATTTGATTGACTTAATAAATAACATCTAATAAATATTCTTCATCTTATTCACAAATTTTAAGGAGTCCTTCTGGCATACAAGGACATATAGATCTATATAATGAACTCGGCACATATAATTGATAGAACAAACCACTATTATGATGATCGTGTCGTTATTTATTTAAAATTTGTATCAATTGACATATACTCACCCGTTCCCGCATTAAATCAAATATTTCTCCACAAATAGGGACCTACTGCATATCGTCACACCGACATGACATTGGGAATTCCCATGTTTATTTATATATTTCTGACATCACAAAGTTTCTTCAACATAGCCACCAGAGACCTTTAGCAGTCTGGCGTTAATTACGGTTTTAGTTATTAGTTTTAGATTCAGTTATTAGTTTTACATTTAGTTATTAGTTTTACATTTAGTTATTAGTTTTACAAATTGGATCATTACCGGAAATAGTTGTTGATTTCGCTGTTAGATATTGATTCGAATGCGAAACCTATTGAATTGAAATAGAACGTCATTAATTGTGCATTGGTGATAATTTATATATATTAAATATAAGAATGACAATAAGGTCTATTAATTTGATAATCATTGATGGTTGGAAATCGTCTATTGGTTTTAAATATGTCTATTGATTAAGAAAATATGGCTATTGAAACGGAATGTACGTTTATTGAATATGTGACAGCTGTACAAATTGTATGTTATTAGATATTAGTTGAACAATGAATAGTATTAAATTAAAATAGAACATTAATATTCTGCTCTGAATCTATATCTATTAGAACGGAATTGTCTCTTATTGAATCCAAGAACAACTATTGGTTTGAAAATGGAGACTATTGGTTTGAAATAGATTGCTATTAAAACGGGATAGACTTATATTGAATGTGCGATGCATGTAATTGTTTTCACAAACCACCATTAACTTTTATTTCATGTAATTTCCAACCGAATGGCCGCCCATACTTAGGACTGTTTTCTTATGCTATCCCCAATGGTTTTTGGTCACCTGTTAGTGCCGGACAACTCCTTTACAGTCTCATACCCTGTGTATATACTCATACTGGGCATTGGTCGACTGCGGAAGTTGGAATGTACCATATGGTACATCACATCCTTCCGCAGGTGACCTACATTGTATGTCCAGTAATAAATCAAATAATTTGACATTCTACATCTTTACAATTTCTGTTGATCTGTTACTTGTTACATGTATATCGCATATATACCATGTATTCCTGTTTATTTTTAGCTCAACTTTACTTTGTAAGTTTGAGCTATTACCATGGCTTGGTAACCGTCATCCGTGTGTGCGTGAGGGTGTGTGTGCGTGTGTGATTCGTCAACAATTTCCTTTAGCACGGGCTACAGGTCGTACCTTTGGTCAGATCATTATAAAATTTGTCATAGCTGTTGACATTGACATGTAGATGAGAACGAGTCATTTGGGGGTCATTCGGAAAAAAACATGGCTGCCAGCGGCCATCTTGGATTTCAAAACTCAATCCATTAGCACGGGCTACAGGTCGTACTGTTTGTCTGATCATCATGAAATTTGTCATGGATGTTAATATTGACATGTAGATGGGAACGATTAATTTTAGGGACGTTCGGCCAAAAAACATGGCCGCCAGCAGCCATCTTGGAATTTGCTCTTTGCATGACTAAATCATTTGGCACCGGCTACAGGTTGTACCTTTGGTCGGATCATCATGAAATTTGTCATGGGTGTTAACAATGACATGTAGATGTGAACGAGTCATATTGGGGTCATTCGGCTAAAAAACATGGCCGCCAGCAGCCATCTTGAATTTTACTCTTTGCATGACTAAATCCTTTGGCACGGGCTACAGGTCGTACCTTTGGTCGGATCATTATGAAATTTGTCACAGCTGTTGACATTGACGACATGTAGATGGGAACGAGTCATTTTGGGGTCATTCGGCAAAAAAACATGGCTGCCAGTGGCCATCTTGGATTTCAAAATTCAATCCATTAGCATGGGCTACATGTTCGTCTGATCATCATGAAATTTGTCGTGGGTGTTATTATTGACATGTAGATGGGAACGAGTCATTTTGGGGTCATTCAGAAAAAAAACATGGCCACCAGCAGCCATCTTGGATTTCAAAATTCATTCCATTAGCACAGACTATAGGATGGAGTGTTGGTCTTATCATCATGAAATTTGTCGTAGAAGTTAACATTGACATGTATATAGGAACGAGTCATTTTGGGGTCATTCGGCAAAAATACATGGCTGCCAGTGACCATTAAAACGTATCTTATCTGATCTTATCTTATCCTTATACAATTTCATTGTTCTATGATAGGCCCAAGTATAGAAGCGAGAATTATTAATAATTAACTGCTTCCCTGCATGTTGATACCAAAGGTCGCTCACACAGCGAATGTCGAAATAGTTCAAATATAAGATTCATTGTTGCAGAAACTGACAGCATTTAGTTGGCTACTTATAACATTATTTGGCAACTTAAACATCATTTGGAAACTTATAACATCATTTGGCAACGTATAACATCATTAAGCAAAGTATAGTTCGGGCCAGCTCGGACCCTGAAATGAATTATTAGACCCATATAAAAAGCACCATGTTACTAACATTATATTGCCATGGTACTACCATGGTACTACCACGATAATGTGATATGTACCATGGATCCCCAGTATAATCTACTAACCATGGTAGTATTGTACTACCATACCATGGTATTACCACGTTAAATTAATATATACCACAGTACTATAACATGGCATTATACTAAGGCACTCTGCCATGTTACAGTTGGTACTACCATGGTATAGTATGGTACTACAATGGTAAAGTGATATTTACCATGTAGTCCAGTCAATATGTGGTTCTACCTAGAAAAAACTTTTTTGTTTCCTCCTTAGTAATTATGTTTGACATACTAAAAGCCCAAGTTGGAAATCAGTCGCGTTTTCTTGAAATCTAGTGTCAAGTTGGACAATCCGTTTCTTGAAAACGAGCGCCGTGAAATTAGGGGTAGGGATATGCGTTAAGCGTCTTTGGTGTTGTTATTAACCTCAATTATTTTCAGGCATATGACAAATAGAATTGTTCATCATAAACTGGGTTATTCTCTGATAGCATTTACATGGAGATTGATAGCATACTGTAGTGGTAATGTTCCCACAAAACCGAAAAAACGTGTCACAGTTGGATTTCTGTTATGAGTTATCATATTCTCACCCATGATTGGTTCCAAACTGAATATGTTGATGGCAACGCATATTTAAAACCACGTCCATTATTACCATGCCCGTTGTTTATAAAGCCAACCAAAACCAGTAAGGTATATGCTCTTTATGTGAGAAATGCATATTTCGCAATTTTCTACAGCGCTCTTTATACGACAAATACCGCATTGTATTCTGTACACTACGGTGACATCGGTTACTTATTCCCAGTTCCTTATTCCGAAACATTAGATATTGACCAAATAAACGGTGCGGTAGGGTGGCCCACCCCAAAATCTCATATACATTTTGAAGACCTCTGTTTGTCTGTCCTTTATAGAATCGAAAACGGCTGGCTCGATTGAGTTCAAACTTCATATCTAAGGGTAAAATCACACGGACACCGTCGGAGTCGCGTTTCGGAGAAGCTCAGACCACCCGTTCTCCACTCTCAGTCAAAACATACGGCACTGCGGTGGTTAATCAAGTGATAATTTAATGAGCGTTTGTTTTTGACGCATCGCTATAAAGAGCGTTTGTTTACCATTCAACGTTATTAGCATCTGCAGAGAGATATACGGGAACTCGGAAACGGGTGGAGCTATCGACTTGAAATTTGCTATGTGAATGTATCTTGCCCCGGATACGAATTTTATCGGGTCGCCGAGCCCGTCCGACGCAAGCTTCGCGCATGCGCAGACCAGATCTCAGCAACGGGTGGAGCTATCGACTTGAAATTTGGTTTTTGAATAGCCCGGACAACGTCGGGCTCATCGGCTAGTTAGATATAAAAACAGAAAACCGCACCCTCTAGCCCCGTGCGGTTGCCACATGAGGTGGCCAAAGTGGCAACCATAGACGTTTGGGTATTTATGAACCGATTTTGACCAAATAAACGGTGCAGTAGGGTGGCCCACCCCAAAATAATTAGATATAAAACAGAAATCCGCACCCCTCCATCCTGTGCGGTTGCCACATGAGGTGGCCAAGTGGCAACCATTGCCGTTTGGGTATTTATGAACTGATTTTGACCAAATAAACGGTGCGTTAGGGCGGCCCACCCCAAAATTAGATATGAAAACCGCACCCCTCTCAGGCTAGCCCGTGCCGTTGCTACATGAGGTGGCCAAAGTGGCAACCATAGCCGCTTTGGTATTTATGAACCGATTCGTACCAAATAAACGGTGCGGTATGGTGGCCCACCCCAAAATAGATATAAAAAACGAAAACCGCCCCCCTAGCCCGTGCGTTTGAAACATGAGGTGACCAAAGTGGAAATAAACGGTGCGGTAGGGTGGCCCACCACAAAATTAGATATGAAAACCGCACCCTATAGCCCGTGCGGTTGCACCAGGAGGTGACCAAAGTGGCAACCATAGCCGTTTTGATATTTATGAACGTATCTTGACCAAATAAACGGTGCGGTAGGGTGGCCCACACCAAATTAAACTATAAAACCCCAATGCCACACCCCTCTAGCCCGTGTGGTTGCTACAGGAGTTGGCCAAAATGGCAACGATAGCCGTTTTTGTGGTTATTAACTGATTTTGACCAAATAAACGGTGCGGTAGAGTAGCCTACCCCAAACTGTACTATAAAAACCGAAAACCGGTCCCCTCTAGGTCGTGCGGTTGCCACAGGATGTGGCCAAAATGGCAACCATAGCTTCATCATGTTGGCGGACGAACTATACATCACGAAGTGGGCTCTGCGCTCGAAGACATACAATCCCTGGTCGGCTGGCTGATGTGATGCTCGACTTGGCGCATATGTCTCGATTCCTGATGCGGGGACGAAAGGGCGGCCAGCTGCTTTGCAAAAAAGTTACTGCCAAGGCCAACCAACCTCCGCAAAGCGACTGGACAGCTACGGGAGGAAGTCGCAAGGGCCTGTTGGAGGCTCATTGCCAAGTTGGAATACATCGCTAGCTTATAAAATATATTAAAAAAATATATATATATATATATATATATATATATATATATATATATATATATATTGCCCCAAGGGCTACTGGAAGGGGCTTGCAGCCATCAAGAACCTCGCGGCAGCAACCAAGGTTTCTGAAAATGTGGCACGGGCGTTGCTCAAGAAGCAGCTAGGCCATCTGGCAGATATACCTGCCCAATCCGCGGCATGTGCCAAGGCTCAAGTTTGGCGTGGCATGGCAGTGCCAAATGAGTTCGACCTGCTCTTTCTGCCTCATGACCGGGTGGGTCGCAAGACATACGAGTACGCGCTCACCGTCGTCGACGTGGCCTCTCGGTATAAAGCCGAGTCCCTCGCCACAAAAGAAGCCACAAAGTTCGCGGATGCCCTTGAACGGATCTACAGGCGAGGCCCTCTTATGTGGCCGCCGACGCGCAACTGACCCTGTGTGCTCCCTCCAACAGAAGGGCCCTGTGCCAATGCATTCTCTTATATATGCGAGTCAACCATAGGTCGCCTCGCATATATAAGAGAATGCTTTGGCTTAACACATTAAAAATTATATAAAATTGTTAAAGAATGTCATTCGGCAAAAAAACATGGCCACCAGCAGCCATTTTGGATTTTACTCTTTGTATAACTAAATCCTTTAGCACGGGCTACAGGTCGTATCTTTAGTCTGATCATCATAAAATTTGTCATGGCTGTTGAAATTGGAACGTAGATGGGAACGAGTCATTTTGGGGTCATTCGGCCAATAAACATGGCCACCAGCAGCCATCTTGGATTTTACTCTTTGTATGAATAAATTTTAGCACGGCTACAGGTCGTACCTTTGACATTGGAATGTAGATGGGAACGAGTCATTTTGGGGTTATTTGGCCAAAAAACATGGTTGCTAGCAGCCATCTTGCATTTTACTATTTGCATGACTAAAGCTATCAAATGCTTTTGAATTTTATTGGAAAACATAGCCGCCAGCAACCATCTTGGATTTTATATATATCTTCATGTCGATAAACTAGTATTAGACATTCAACTTTCCACATTTCTAATCGCTCCATTGACTGTAATACATTAAATTATTCCCTTTCCAAGTTGAGCTACAGTGTCATTGACACTTTCATTATATCTAATTTTGGGGTGGGCCACCTACCGCACCGTTTATTTGGTACGAATCGGTTCATAAATACCAAAACGGCTATGGTTGCCACTTTGGCCACCTCCTGTGGCAACCGCGCGGGCTAGAGGGGTGCGGTTTCGGTTTTTAATCTAATTTTGGGGTGGGCCACCCTACCGCACCGTTTATTTGGTCAAATCGGTTCATAAATACCCAAACGGCTATGGTTGCCACTTTTGGCCACCTCATGTGACAACCGCACGGGCTAGAGGGCTGCGGTTTTCTGTTTTTATATCTATTTTTGGGGTGGGCCACCCTACCGCACCGTTTATTTGGTACGAATCGGTTCATAAATACCAAAACAGCTATGGTTGCCACTTTGGCCACCTCCTGTGGCAACCGCACGGGCTAGAAGGGTTCGGTTTTCTGTTTTTATATCTAATTTTGGGGTGGGCCACCCTACCGCAACGTTTATTAGGTACGAATCGGTTCATAAATACCAAAATTGCTATGGTTGCCACTTTGGCCACCTCCTGTTGCAACCGCACGGGATAGAGGGGTGCGGTTATCGGTTTTTAGCTCAACTTTACTTTGTAAAGTTTGAGCTATTGCCATGGTTTTGTCGTCCGTCGTCCGTGTGTGCGTGTGTACGTAAGGCGTCAACAATGCAGGCTACAGGTCGTACCTTTCGTCGGATCATTATGAAATTTGTCATAGCTGTTGACATCAACATTTAGACAAGAATAATTAAATTTGGGGTCATTCGGAAAAAAAACATGGCCGCCAGTGGCCATATTGGATTTCAAAATTCAATCCATTAGCACGGACTACAGGCCGTACTGTTTGTCTGATCTTCATGAAATTTTGTTAATATTGACATGTAGATGGGAACGAGTAATTTTGGGGTCATTCGGCCCAAAAACATGGCCGCCAGCAGCCATCTTGGATTTTACTCTTTGTATGACTAAATTCTTTAGCACGGGCTACAGGTCGTACTTTTAGTCTGATCATCATAAAATGTGTCATGGATGTTAACAATGACATGTAGATGGGAACGAGTAATTTTGGTGTCATTCGGCCAAAAAACCTAGACGCCAGCATCCATCTTGGATTTTACTCTTTGTATGACTAAATCCTTTAGCACTGGCTACAGGTTGTACCTTTAGTCTGATCATCATGAAATTTGTCATGAATGTTAATAATGACATGTAGATGGGAACGAGTCATGTTGAGGTCATTCGGCCGAAAAACATGGCCGCCAGCAGCCATCTTGGATTTTACTCTTTGTATGACTAAATCCTTTAGCATGGGCTACAGGTCGTACCTTTAGTCTGATCATCATAAAATTTGTCATGGTTGTAGAAATTGGAATGTAGATGGGAACGAGTCATTTTGGGGTCATTCGGACAAAAAACATGGCCGCCAGTGGCCATATTGGATTAAATGAAAGTGTCAATGACACTGTAGCTCAACTTAGGTAGGGGAATAATTTAATGGTTGACAGTAAATGGAGGAATAGGAAAGGTGCTAATTGAAATGTCTAACATGCGCCAAAGGATTTAGTGATGCAAAGAGTAAAATACAAGATGGCTGCTAGTGGCCATTTTTTTTGGCCAATTGACCCCAAAAGAACTCGTTCCCATCTACGTATAATTGTTAACATCCATGACAAATTTTATGAAGATCTGACCAAAGCTACGACATACAAATTTCATGATGATCAGACGAACAGTACGACCTGTAGACCGCGCCAATGGATTGAATTTTGAAATCCAAGATGGCCGCTGGCAGCCATGTTTTTTGGCCGAATGACCCCACAATGATTCGTTCCCATCTACATGTCAATGTCAACATTCATGACAAATTTAATAAATATCAGACCAAAGGTATGACCTGTAGCCCACGCCAAAGGATTTAGTCATGCAAAAAGTAAAATGCTGGTGGCAATGTTTTTTGACCGAATGACCCCAAAACGACTCGTTCCCATCTACATGTCATTGTTATAATTAATGACAAATTTCATGACCAAAGCTACGACCTGTAGCCCGCACCAAAGGATTTAGTCATGCAAAGAGTAAAATCCAAGATGGCTGCTGGCGGCAATGTTTTTTGACCAAATGACCCCAAAACGACTCGATCCCATCCACATGTCATTGTTATCATTCATGACAAATTTCATGATGATCAGACGAACAGTACGACCTGTAGCCCGCGCCAATGGATTGCCAGCAGCCATGTTTTTTGGGCCGAATGACCCGACAATGATTCGTTCCCATTTACATGTCAATGTCAACGTTCATGACAAATTTTATAAAGATTAGACCAAAGGCACGACCTATAGCCCGCGCCAAAGGATTTAGTCATGCAAAGAGTAAAATCCAAGATGGCTGCTGGCGGCCATGTTTTTTGGCCGAACAACTCCAAAATCACTCGTTCCCATCTACATGTCATTGTTAACATCCATGACAAATTTCATGATGTTCCGATCAAAGCTACGACCTGTAGCCCGCGCCAAAGGATTTAGTCATGCAAAGAGTAAAATCCAAGATGGCTGCTGGCGGCCATGTTTATTGGCCGAACGACCCCAAAATGACTCGTTCCCATCTACATGTCAATATTAACATCCATGACAAATTTCATGATGATCAGACGAACAGTACGACCTGTAGCCCGCGCCAATGGATTGAATTTTGAAATCTAAGATGGCCGCCAGCGGCCATGTTTTTTGGCCGAATGACCCCACAATGATTCGTTCCCATCTACATGTCAATGTCAACATTCATGACAAATTTCATAAAGATTAGACCAAAGGTACAACCTGTAGCCCGCGCCAAAGGATTTAGTCATGCAAAGAGTAAAATCCAAGATGGCTGCTGGCGGCAATGTTTTTTGGCCGAACGACACCAAAATCACTTGTTGCCATCTACATGTCATTATTAACATCAATGACAAATTTCATGATGATCAGGCGAACAGTACGATCTGTAGCCCGCGCCAATGGATTGAATCTTGAAATCCAAGATGGCTGCCAGCAGCCATGTTTTTAGGCCGAATGACCCCAAAATGACTCGTTCCCATCTACATGTCAATGTCAACATTCATGACAAATTTCATAAAGATCAGACCAAAGGTACGATCTGTAGCCCGCGCCAAAGGATTTAGTCATGCAAAGAGTAAAATCCAAGATGGCTGCTGGTGGCCATGTTTATTGGCCGAACAACCCCAAAACGCCTCGTTCCCATCTACATGTCAATATTAACATCCATGACAAATTTCATGATGATCAGACGAACAGTACGACCTGTAGCCCGCGCCAATGGATTGAATCTTGAAATCCAAGATGGCTGCCAGCGGCCATGTTTTTTGGCAGAATGACCCCAAAATGACTCGTTCCCATCTACATGTCAATGTCAACATTCATGACAAATTTCATAAAGATCAGACCAAAGGTACGACCTGTAGCCCGGGCCAAAGGATTTAGTCATGCAAAGAGTAAAATCCAAGATGGCTGCTGGCGGCCATATTTTTCGGCCGAACGACCCCAAAATCACTCGTTCCCATCTACATGTCATTGTTAACATCCATGACCAATTTCATGATGTTCCGATCGAAGCTACGACCTGTAGCCCGCGCCAAAGGATTTAGTCATGCAAAGAGTAAAATCCAAGATGGCTGCTGGTGGCCATGTTTATTGGCCGAACAACCCCAAAATGACTCGTTCCCATCTACATGTCAATATTAACATCCATGACAAATTTCATGATGATCAGACGAACAGTACGACCTGTAGCCCGCGCCAATGGATTGAATTTTGAAATCTAAGATGGCCACCAGCGGCCATGTTTTTTGGCCGAATGACCCCACATTGATTCGTTCCCATCTACATGTCAATGTCAACATTCATGACAAATTTCATAAAGATTAGACCAAAGGTACAACCTGTAGCCCGCGCCAAAGGATTTAGTCATGCAAAGAGTAAAATCCAAGATGGCTGCTGGCGGCCATGTTTTTTGGCCGAACAACTCCAAAATCACTCGTTCCCATCTACATGACAGTGTTAACATCCATGACAAATTTCATAAACTTCCGACCAAAACAACGACCTGTAGCCCGCGCCAAAGGATTTAGTCATGCAAAGAGTAAAATCCAAGATGGCTGCTGGCAGCCATGTTTTTTGGCCGAACGACCCCAAAATCACTCGTTCCCATCTACATGTCATTATTAACATCAATGACAAATTTCATGATGATCAGATGAACAGTACGACCTGTAGGCCGCGCCAATGGATTGAATATTGAAATCCAAAATGGCTGCCAGCGGCCATGTTTTTTGGCCGAATGACCCAAAAATGACTCGTTCCCATCTACATGTCAATGTCAACATTCATGACAAATTTCATGAAGATCAGACCAAAGGTACAACCTGTAGCCCGCGCCAAAGGAAATTGTTGACGGACACACGCACACACGGACACACGGACGACGGACGCCAAACCGTGGCAATAGCTCAAACTTACAAGTAAGTTGAGCTAAAAATTTAATCCATTAGCACGGGCCACAGGTCGTACTGTTCTTCTGATCATCATGAAATTTGTCATGGATGATAATATTGACATGTAGATGGGAACGAGTAATTTTGGGGTCATTCGGCCAAAAAACATGGCCGCCAGCAGCCATCTTGGATTTTACTCTTTGTATGACTAAATTCTTTAGCACGGGCTGCAGGTCGTACCTTTAGTCTGATCATCATAAAATGTGTCATGGATGTTAACAATGACATGTAGATGGGAACGAGTAATTTTGGGGTCATTCGGCCAAAAAACCTGGTCGCCAGCAGCCATCTTGGATTTTACTCTTTGTATGACTAAATCCTTTAGCACGGGCTACAGGTTGTACCTTTAGTCTGATCATCATGAAATTTGTCATTAATAATGACATGTAGATGGGAACGAGTCATTTTGAGGTCATTCGGCCGAAAAACATGGCTGCCAGCAGCCATCTTGGATTTTACTCTTTGTATGACTAAATCCTTTAGCATGGGCTACAGGTCGTACCTTTAGTCTGATCATCATAAAATTTGTCATGGTTGTTGAAATTGGAATGTAGATGGGAACAGCTCATTTTGGGGTCATTCGGACAAAAAACATGGCCGCCAGTGGCCATCTTGGATTTAAAAATTTAATCCATTAGCACGGGCCACAGGTCGTACTGTTCGTCTGATGATCATGAAATTTGTCATGGATGATAATATTGACATGTAGATGGGAACGAGTAATTTTGGGGTCATTCGGCCCAAAAACATTGCCGCCAGCAGCCATCTTGGATTTTACTCTTTGTATGACTAAATTCTTTAGCATGGGCTACAGGTCGTACCTTTAGTCTGATCATCATAAAATTTGTCATGGATGTTAACGATGACATGTAGATGGGAACGACTCATTTTGGGGTCAATCGGCCGAAAACATGACCGCCAGCAGCCATCTTGGATTTTACTCTTTGTATGACTAAATTCTTTAGCACGGGATACATGTCATACCTTTAGTCTGATCATCATAAAATTTGTCATGAATGTTAATAATGACATGTAGATGAGAACGAGTCATTTTGGGATCATTCGGCCAAAAAGCATGGCCACCAGCAGCCATCTTGGATTTTACTTTTCTCTTCATGTCTATAAACATGTATTAGATATTCAACTTTCCACATTCCTAATGGCTCCATTGACTATAATACATTAAATTATTCCCTTTCCAAGTTGAGCTACAGTGTCATTGACACTTTCATTATATTTAATTTTGGGGTGGGCCACCCTACCAGCCTACCACACCGTTTATTTGGTCAAAATCGGTTCATAAATACCCAAACGGCTATGGTTGCCACTTTGGCCACCTCATGTGGCAACCGCACGGGCTAGAGGGTGCGGTTTTCGGTTTTTATATCTAATTTTGGGGTGGGCCACCCTACCGCGCCGTTTATTTGGTACGAATCGGTTCATAAATACCAAAACGGCTATGGTTGCCACTTTGGCCACCTCATGTGGTAACCGCACGGGCTAGATGGTGCGGTTTTCGGTTTTTATATCTAATTTTGGGGTGGGCCACCCTACCGCGCCGTTTATTTGGTCAAAATCTAATGTTTCCGAATAAGGAATAAGGAACTGGAAATAAGTAACCGTAGTGGTTATTCTCTGATAGCATTAACATGGAGATTGATTGCATCGCTTAGTTTTAAATTCGCACACCGACGGGTGCGCGAAAAATAGTACTGCGCTAATTTAAATACGAGTAAGGTAGTATATAAATTCCACAATGGTAAATCGGTGTCGCATATATACTTATTTGTCAGAGGTCACTTGAGGAGGGCGAGTTTGTCACGTTGATAGCAATACATGTAGGTGTCTTTTTGTGTTGGTCACGGTCGCTAGCCAGCACGGTGATGACACTTTAGGAGTCTCGAAAGGCAGTATTCCTCATGCTGAGTGTCGACTCATGCACACGGAGTTTAAAAGAATCGCAAAAAAAAAATCAAGCGAGACAACTCTCCTCGTTGCACGTTGCGTTCCGGTGGATACATTTGACTTCAACGAAAATTGTTCGTTTTGCGGAAGGTCCATTGAAGAACTCAACGACGAGACAGTTTGGCGAACTATACCCCGTTAGAACCACTGTGGGGGCCGGGGGGACTCATTCTCTGTCGAGTTCCATGAGGATTTTCGAGCGACGATTCCGATTCTCTATCGAGCATTCGTGGCATAAAACGTAAAAAACAACAACCTTAGAACAGTGTTTCGTGAGTTCCATTGCCTTGTCGTGAAATTATAGTCACTGGCCATCAGTGTGGTGTAAAAAAAAGTTAAAAAACTAATCCAGAAATGCACAGAAATTTACTTTTTATTTTCCGTTTGCGATTCTCTGCTGAGGGCTCCGATTCACTACCGAGCGCTCGGTTCTCTGTAAATAACTCGATTCTCTGCCTATGATACAATAAGCCTCTTTACTGGTTCGCGATTTTCAAGATGGCCGATGGTTCCATATGGTCCGATTCCTAGCTTTTTATCCAACCCACCGGTAAAAGCCGGTAAAAGGTCAAAGTTGAGAAGTAGCATCCATTTCGACCATTTGTAAACATTCGACAGCTGAGTGCGAGAATTTTTTATCAACATTTGTTGGCTTAATTTCATTTATTCTGAGTGCAACTACGTGTTTAAGAATTGTTTTGTGGCCATGTCATCTATAGAGTTAGGATCTGGTGACGATGCAGACATTCAGACGCCCTTTTTTGTCAACGAACTTCCCATAAGTTACTGATAAATAGCGAGTTCTTGCGTTAAAAAAATAACTCAAAAACATACGTGATTCGTCCAATCCATCTACTGTGCGAAACCTATGTATCGTATGTATCCAGGGTGAGTGTTTAAATAGTTTTATGAAGTTCTCGCACCTGCCATACGATAACGACCTGTTGCCATTTTATTTTGGGAATTCCCAGACTGGAGTCATATGCTAAACATAGATGCTACTTGTTAACTTTGACCTCCGGAGACCAAATGGCGGATTCGCCGCGAGTAAGTGAAATCACTTATAGTATAATTATGCCGCCCGCATGATTTCTACCAATATGACTACATAATTAGTTATACACCTGACACATGACGAGGGGCATCGGTGGCTCAATCGGTTAGGGGTACAACTCCAAGCCGTTTCGCCCTACAGTGCTGGCGATAAGGGTTCAAATCCACATGTTTCCATCGTGGACTTTGTAGCTCGAAATCGTTATCTGAAGGCGTTGCCAGTTACCCGCCGATGGCCGGCGGTTTGCCGCACATGCTTGGTAGAGTTTATCAGCCATTGAAATCAATGTTAGACCAGCTGATAAGTTCACGGAATCAAACATTCATATATAATGACGGGTTTTCTCTGTGCTTTTGGCCATGTTCTATATAGAGCCTGTCCGTACGCGATGGAATCAAACATTCATATGTAATGAAGGGTTTTCTCTGTGCTTTTGGCCATGTTCTAGAGCCTGTCCGTGCGCGACGGGATCAAACATATATAATGAAGGGTTTTCTCTGTGCTTTTGTCCATGTTCTAGAGCCTGCCCGTGCGCGACGGAATCAAACATTCATATCTAATGAAGGGTTTTCTCTGTGCTTTTGGCCATGTTCTGGAGCCTGCCAATGCCTGGCTATAGTTTGCAAAATGTGTTTTGTTGTCAATTATTCAGTGGAGGGATGCATGACTAATAGTTTTTCGACTTTTGGCAGTATATAGCGAAAAACATTTGTCTTGTACGATACGGGTTAATAAATGGGTGGGCCGATTAGTTGTTTATCGAACACGTGACAGTGAAGGCCACCAATCAGAGACGAGTTTCTGATTACACGTGTAGCGGTAGCAGCGAGGGACCCAGAGACCGACATCAAGACGAAATACGCTAAAATAGACAAAGACCTTGAGGCGCTATGGAAGTCCTACAAAGACGATACCATCAAAACAACAGAATTTCTGAAGGATGTCAACACAATTTACAAGAACTGCCAATCAAAGAATTATATGGTCACAATAAATGTATAACATGAGGTAGTTCAACGTGGCGATGTGTTCAGCTTGGATTCTGAAGAGAGCCCGTCTTCATCCGGGTAATCGGGAATATGGCGTCACGATCGGTGCGCTCGATTCCTACTTCGACGATGTCCGGAATCGGAGATTACTACACCCCCCCCCCCACGCTTTATAGAATACAGCCCTGAGTAGGTTGGACCTCGCAGGATGGATGGTGTGCAGGATCACAGGTCCTGAATCTTGATACCGATAAGAGTTGACACCGTCATATCCATGGGTCAATGAGATGGATATTCGGCCTATGACCCAGCTACTGCCATGTCATGAGTGCCCTTTGCTAACGCATCTCATCAGTGTGGTCTCTTGTTATATGGTATGATCTGGCCAGTGTTGTCAATTATTCAATGGCTGATGAATGGCTCAATGGCTAACATCCGGATCAGAAACACATGCTGTTGGTGTCGTAAGTTCCATATTCGCCCAGATGTCTGGATATTCGCCCATTAACCTTGGCACCTGTTGGTGAGACTGATGATCTTTTCATTGAACCTCATTTCGTAAAATTAGGTATGTCACTTTATGACTCGCACAAATTTCCCTGAAGCTACACGACGTTTTATATAAACTTCACAGGGTGTCATATCATATCGACCTCAACATATCGCATATCGGAAAATCAACACAACGCTTTATTGAAGCTACTGAATATATATGAACTAGTAAAGTGTCAAAACATACGTGCTAACTTAACCAGGTTGTGTGTAGATGCTTTTATGGACTGTTCTAGCATCATTTTCTGGACTGTGACCAATGAAGCATCAGAGCATTATCTATAGATCTACCCGGTGCATTTGTTTAGGATATAAACAAGCACTAAGCATTATCTTAGATCTACCTGATACATGCCAGTGTGCATGATTCGTGTATGATTTAATCAACTCATGAATCTAAACCGTAATCATATCCAGTGCTTGAGTCATTTCCTTTTCTTAGTTGTTGAATTCTCGTGTACAGCAGTGGCAGGGTTGATTCTGTTGACGGCAACTATAATATTTTCCAAACCCCTATATATGAGGCATTGGATACCACTGCAGGGATGTTTATTCCCACCCGGATCCCATGGCCACTGATCTCCACCAGGATCCCATGGCCACTGATCTGGGCCATCTAATTTAGTTTGAGACTGTGTGCACGTCGGTTCGGCTGTTGGCGACTGATTTGAACAGTCATCAGTCTGGCTCAGGTTCTCTACAGCTTCTGTTGTAGTACCGGTATCTTGCTTGTCTACAGATTTCGCAGCTCCAGCATCTTGAGCTTCTTGTCTGGGTGATGACACAGTATCATAATGGGATATATCGTCGATGGTATGGACATCTATGTGTTGTTGAATACTGGTAGTTTTACCATCAGTGCTAAAGATATTTTCTGATGAAGACTGGTAGCCTGTGTCAGATGCACATGTGGTTGGCTGAGGATCTGCTGATAGTGAGCTGTCCGGAAAATCCGAAAATGACGGGAAGAGTCCGCTGAGTGATGAGTTACAATATTCAAGTTGTGATATGGCAGATGCAATAGACACTTGCGATACATCATTCAATTGGGTTGTATTACACTCTGGTATATCCCAATCCAGCATCAGACCTATGCTATCGACCATGCTCAGATCCAGGGAAACACTGTCGTCCCACTCTATGCTGATATCATGGACTGGCTCATCGTCTTGTTCATTGTCCATAAGTTTGTTGATAGCTGACTCGTCAGGTTTCTCATGCTGAACTGGATTTCTTGCGCAGAATGTATACTCTTCCGGTGTTAGTAGTTGCATGTCTTCTATTTCAGACTGCAAATTATTCAGAGAGTTGGAAAGACGATCAGCTGTCTCCACTATTCCCCCCAGTGACATATCTTGCTTCTGGTCATTGGAATGTGGTCGGGTATTTTCATCAACATCAAATCTCATGACACAGTCATTTAACCCTGGTAATTTTTCAACTACTGGAGTCTTGGAGTTTTGGATGGAGGCCTTTCCCGATAGCTGATCTTCGGCGACCATTTTGACTGACATCTTCTCTGATAACTCATTTTCTGGGATTGGTTCGAGCATTGAACTGGATTCAGTGGAAAAAACCGACGCATCTTGTGAGCGCAGCAGTTGATTTCCTAACCGGGAGGCGGTCATTGGGATAAAGGTCAGTCACATTTACTCGGCCCAATTTCTTTGAGAAATCAGCGTGCTTATTGTATATAGCTGTCGTCGATTGAAGAAATTCATCCTTCAGATTAACTATATATTCCCCAATCAGGCTCGCAAGTTCGAATAGTCGAGAATGAGATTCTTCCGAGCTGCACTTACTTGGTCTCCACTCAACTTAATTTGCTTAGTAGCTCGTCGAACGTGATATTTCCCCATTCATTCTTCGTCGTCTCCCGCTTGAACACACAGAAGTTGAGAATCATATCGTCGCTTTGGTGCTTCTCTTCATTCAGTACTTCTACCATATATTCCATTTATCTATTTAGCGTCTCTAGATAGGAAATGGCCTTGATATAATTATGATGGCATTTAGGAAACTCCTTCAGTAAATTCACCCCTTGGGTTACAAAATCAACCCCTTCCAACCACTGGGTCCTTTCAGATACAGTTTTATCTAACCGAGATGAAATCCTATTCCAAACAAAATCCTTGTTCGCCAAAAATGGATCGGTCTTCGGTTCGCGAGTTGTCTCGGCGTGGTTTGACTTATCTTCTGGTTGTGGCATTTTAAAGCTAATAGCATGTTGACTTGACTCAGTTGGATCAGGTATTTGTGCAACCTTGGTCTGAGCGTTCCCGGTAAAATATTAGAAAACATTATCCATAATAAATTACTTCAGCATTTACAAGAAAATAACTTGTATGATTATCAGTCTGGGTTCCTTCCTAAACATAGTACCGAATATCAGCTTATTGAAATAGTTCATAGTATAGCAGAAGCACTAGATGAAGGATGTAACACTTGTGCGGTTTTCTGTGATGTGTCCAAAGCGTTCGATAAAGTTTGGCATGACGGACTTTTACACAAAATGGAAAAATATGGGATTAAAGAAAAACTTCTTTTATGGTTTAAGAGCCATCTTAGCGATCGCCAACAAAGGGTTAGGGTCAACGCCTGCGTCTCAAAGTATGATTGTTTAGATTCTGGAGTGCCCCAGGGGTCAGTTATAGGTCCTCTCCTATTTTTGCTCTACATTAACGATATAGCCGATAGTATGGAATCCAAAACGTGTCTCTACGCAGATGACACTTGTCTAATGAAGAGTAGTTATGACCTAAACACACTTGAAATTTCACTGAATAATGATATGATTAAGCTGAGCAATTGGTCGAGGCAATGGATGGTGAAATTCAATCCATCAAAAACCAATCTAATGTTTTTTGGAAGTTTCACTGAATATACTAGGCCCGTGGTTAAATTCAATGGTGAAGTCCTGGAATACACCGAAAATCACAAGCATTTAGGCATTGACCTGCAGAGTGATCTCAAATGGAATATGTGTATTGACAACACGTGTAAACGTGCTAATGCGAGATTGTCCCAAATAAGGAAACTTAAATGCATACTAAGCAGAAAGACTTTAGAAACAATGTACTTGACATACGTGAGACCGCTTCTCGAATAAGCAAGCCCAGTGTGGTTTGGAGTTCCGAATTACCTCCTTAAAAACCTTAATGATATTCAGTTAGATGCAGCCAGAATCGTGACGGGGTGCACTCGTTCTGTGTCAGATGTCAGATTAATGACTGAGATGGGCTGGGATAGTCTAGAGGACAGAAGAACCGTTAAACGGTTATCCACCCTTCACACGATAATAAATAATAATGCACCTCGTTACTTAAGCACAATCCTGCCCGAACGTTTCAGAGACAGGACCGATCGAGAATCAAAATATGCTTCTGATTTCATTATCATTCGCTGTGACTCTGCAAGGTTAAAATCCACTTTTATCCCTGCCTGTAAAAAGGAATGGAACTCCATTAAAGGTACTCAATCCGTAAAGAGGGTCCCCATCTCAACAGATTCCAACAACAACAATCCGATCAGAGGGTCCTATATTACTATTTCTTTGGCTTTGGGGGTAAAAAATATTTGATTCGAGTCGAGGAACCCATCAAACAAAGCTCAGAGTTATTAGATATTGATTTTTGAAATTTATTAATTGCTCGAGATGAGTACTAATAACTGCCGTCAATTTGGTAACCTGCTCGAGATTTTACGCCAAAACTCTATTCAAACAGACAAGGATGGATAACTCTATAATCAAGTGGTAATAATAACGAAATTTTGACTGTCTTCTGGGCCAGAAAGAATTCCCGATAATGAAAAATAATAGATTTCTAAAATCGATATCTAACAAATCTGAGCTTTGATGGGTGACTTCCTCGACTCGAATCAAATATTTTTGACCCCCGAAGCCATTGAAATAGTAATTGAGAGGAGTTTTATCGGATTGAGTACCTTTAAATTAACTATTCGCAATCTTGCCCATGATGAATTCGTGAAGCAATTGAAACATATGCACTACGCGGGGACAAGGCTGAAGCCACCTTTGTATTTCGCAAATGGGAGTCGTTATTATAATATTATTCACACGCAACTTCGATGTAAATGTAGTGCCCTACAATCCGATAAACTTTTTTTCTTTGAATGTAACCATTATGCGGAATCTCGGCAAAAACTCAATAATAATCTTATGCAACATAATATTAACTCTGTAGACATACTTATTTATGGGAAACCCGAACTAACTTATACTGAGAATAGTGATATCTTTAAGGCTGTACACTCGTATATTAGAGATTCCGGCCGTTTTGAGAGAACTTAACACTTTGACCATGCCATTCTACACCAAATCTACTTATAATATAATATTCTAAGTTTGTACCTTGTTTCCTATGTACAATATATCCCAGTTATGCACTAAATAATTGATATATGGCTGTACTATCGTATTTTTACTTGTTGCAATGGAATGATCACCGACGGGTTGATGAAGCATACTCACACTCATCCCATCTCTCCACTGTAAACCGAACCTCCAATTATCCTCCGCAATCGCCATTCTGTTTATTTACTTATATTTTTCATTATATGTATGTATATAATATACCTTGTGTTTTGTTCGTCTTTAGTGTATAACATTTGTCAGTGTATTATACTAGGGAGAGGAGGGTATTCTAAGTGATTTAGCACTTGTCCTCCAATCCCTTTTGTCATAAACTAATTTAATTTATGAACAAATAAAATATGTTTAAACAAACCTTGGTCTGTTGGCAATAGAAATTTGGATAACTCCAGTTATAGTATGGTTGGGCTGGGTATGGCAAACCAGGTGGGTATCGGTTATAATTGGTTGTTGGCTATTGATTTTGCACATAATATGGCTGGATTGGTGGCAGTTGTTGATAGGCGTACGGTTGATACACACTCGATCCATATTGAACCAAAGTTGGTGCACATTTGTATGAATTGATATATCCAAAGCTAGCCATTTCTTGATCTTGAACTTAATGTCTTGAGAAAGTTTGTCGGTCAATATATTTGATACCTGATATACAATTCAAGCAGTTTCGAAGTGGCAAATGAACTACGTTCTATTCCTTCTCGTACCACTTAGAATTCAAATATATATGGTATCTTGATAAATACAAATAGAAATACACAAATCAAAAATGAATATCGCACAAAGCAATCTGAGTAGTTATGCGAACAATTTAACAGCAATAATAATTAGCAATGTTAGTATGAATGACTGAACCCTAGCCGAGGTTCCAAAAATCATTAACAACAACATCATATATATATGGAAAATGGCTACTCAAAATACTCATGGAATATTTCACAATGAATAAAAAAATATTACTTTATCTGATACACACAAATAATTAATTAATTTATCAAAAATAACCACAAAGAAAATATATGCATATATCAAAGATGTGTATATCAGTTATTGAAGAATAAATCAGGGTCTCATAAGTTAATAAACTTATGTAGAGAATCTGATCACAGTGACATTAGAAATATAATAAATCAGTGTCTCAAAAGTAATTATACTCATACAGAGAAACTGATCACAATGACATGAAATATATAAATAAATGCGAAAATACAAAAAATCTAATCTTTTAAAGTGTTTTTCCACTGGAAAAGCTGACAAGAGCAATATGTGTACTGTGGCAGAGTTCTGTGGTCTTGGATATGCTGTCTGTACTGAATATGCTCTAGAAGGTTGAAATATACTGATTTTTACCCTAGGCGCTATGTATTAGAATGGAGGATTATTCCCTTGCTTGTAGATAAACCCTGGGCAGGAATCAATTGGTCAAAATTCTCAGAAACTGAATCACTTTTGCAAAATGTTGATGGATTTGGTTGGAAACCCAGTTGACTGGTTGATGAGCAAAGCTGACTAGAAAATTTGTGTACTATTTCATAGTTCTGTGCACTGTAAACTGTAATACTTAATATTCTCTTGAGGTTGAATTATACTATAATTTCCAGGAACCAGATATTCAAAATGTACATTGTTACCCATGGCGTTATATATTAGAATGAAGGGGTGTTCCATGGCTAATAAATAAACCTTGGGCAGGAATCAATGTGATGAAAATTCACAGGAATCAAACTGGCAGAATGTTTTTGATTTGGATGGCAAATCAGTTGCTGATAACATATATGGCAGAAGGAACTACATTGTCATTGACATTTATCTTGTAATTATGAACAGTAAAGTTTTTTCTGACCGTGAATCTGGAGGAACTGGGCAATGAAGCTGTAGATTACAATCTCCAATCTCCCATCGTCTTCAAAAAACCAGCTGTGTGTAGTAACATGTTGTCAGTAGAATTCATCAATCATATCATTAAATATATATGTTTAGCAACATTATCACAGTTAAAACACAACCGAACTCTGAAAGTATAATCTTCAGGAACGGTAAATTACACAAATTTGACAAGTCATTTTCACAAAGTTTTTGACATCAAAATACACATCTGTCTCCCCGCGTGGTTCGACAATACAACGTCGTCATTATAGTGAAAACGAAGGACTATTCACTATGGTTAACATATCTTTGTATGGTCACAATAAATGTATAACATGAGGTAGTTCAACATGACGATGTGTTCAGCTTGGATTCTGGTTTGGTTCTTCATCCGGGTAATCGGGAATATGACGTCACGATCGGTGCGCTCGATTCCTACTTCGACAATGTCCGGAATCGGAGATCACTACAAAACCTCGGTGATTTCCGTACGCAAATAATAGGCCTACTATTTCTGCAAGAACGATAATCCGAGAAGTTGCGATTGTATTGATCGGGACCAACTGGTGTGTCTGTAACCATGCATAATTGGTTCCTGCACTGAAATATCTACAGACATAATCTATCGGCGGCCACGTTGGACGCCATCATAAATTCTGAATTTCCCCCAAAGCGGATTTTGGATTTTATAATATGTTAAGGCCTACTACGTTTTAGATTGGGTTAGAGCATAAGCGCCTATTTGAAAGTAAGCCTAGAATTCAGAATCGGACAATAAATAGCGGTAGGCCTATATAAAAATAGCCTGCTTGGCCTAATGTCTTCCGGCCCATTGACCGTATTGTTACGCATACGGTCTGCAGACCGCGAGTGGCCTATGGCGATCGTGCGCATGGTCATGGGACAGGTCGCGTGTGGACAGTCAGTCTCCATCTGGTCTGCACACACATTCAGGGTTGACCAAAACACACATTGTTTTACTGTTATAAGGCGCGCGCGATCGAGTAGCCTATGTACAGGAGTTTGTCCATTTCCTATATAAACTAGGTCTAACATAATTTTGGCGGGTCATTCTATATCGGTCAAACAGCAAAAATGTTATATCGCTCGCATTCCGAGGTCGGTACTATATTTTATACCGTTATTATCACTTCAAAAACAATATAAGAGCAATGGTCAAACGTTTTATTTCCATAATTTTTACAGTATGTTAATTATCACCACGTGACATTCATTCGGCTATTTTTGTGAATATGTTTCACCGAAACTGTGCCTAGATCGAACTGATAGCTCTATATAATAAAATTGACCAATCGACGCTTTAGGTTGTTTACGTCTTGTTTTCCGCTTTCAGAAATTGGCAGACAAACAACGTTGTTATTGTTCGCAAAAACAGACAATTCTTGACAATCGTAAAAGGATATATAACAGAACTTGGAGATATTCTTCTGTGAACATTACCCGAGCCATCTGACCTCCATTTTGCTATAGTTTTGGTTATAATATTGATATGCGACCGCTTGCCGAAGTGCAATGTTTTCCGACCAGTTCAAGGCTACGAGTCTGTTATGTTGAATAAACAACTCGTCACGGTTTTTCTTGAGGAATTAAATGATAGATCGGAATATATATGTATGCTTGCATATTCCCATAGATGAAATACACAATGATTTCTCATTTTATAAATAAGAGACTGCATGCGAAACACATACGGAGGAAAATTCCAGTTACTACGATGTGCCACCGTTCTGCACCATGAATGAATGAGCACCACGCCGTAAACATGAACATTCATCGATGCACAGTCACATAGAACATTATATTGTCGTTTTATGAACTGAAGTCTTGTGTATCTAAGTAATTTATTTAAATTGAAGTGACATGGGTCTTCTGGCACTTGGGCTATGTGGATTTACAATGTTTTATGCTGTGGTGTCAGGCGGTCACCTCACCAACACCACAGGAAAAGGTAACTAGCAATTCATCAAATTGATCAATTGATATCATTTGACATTTGATAGCTATACTTCATAACTTCAAAGTTCAATAAGTTGCATAGGCTCTTCATTTAAGCACTCTGCTTATGTTGACAGCAGTGGGTGATGTCTGATGAATAATTTCAATAAGGCCAAAACAAAGAATACCTGTGTTTAGGGTAACCCGCCCGCCCCTACTCAAAACCTGCCGCCAAATTCCATTTTATCGTTTTTCAAAAATTTCCTCCGACTTCATTTAATTTTTTTGTAATTAGGAATTCGCGACTACGGAATTAGCTTAAACAAGTATACAATTTCCTTGCAAATATCGTCAATTCACGAAAAATGGAAGTGCTGCCATTGTTGTTGTACATTCGTATTCCCTCGTCATTGTTCGGCAAACCTCGCCGATTTCTCGAAAACGGAAACCAGAAAACACGCGATATGTATTAACTAGAAAATCAAAAGTAACCGGATATTTTGCCGATTGAATATGGCGGAAACACTTCCGTGTGCGGATAGATCCTGCATTTTAGCTATTAAACTTCACAAATGCGTTCATATGAATCAGAATAGAAACATCATGGTGCCTGTCAACTATAGCACAGACATGTTGTCGTGGGTGAACCGGTACCACACTGATTCTGAACTGACAGAAAAGGACATAGTAATAAAATGTCAGATTAAAAATAATTCTGTACGTCACGTTCGCGTTGCCGCATGTATGTGCCATTTCCAATGGAGGAACTCTTGTTAAATTCACCTTCTGAGTTGAATATTTCTTGTGGATAAACAAAATATCATAAGTGTCTTGTGTGGGAAATTGAACAGTAATATGTCCACTCGTAGGATTTGGCCTGTAATATCCGAGCTTCAGCGTGAACATAAACCGTTTAATTTCCAACACTAGACACTTATCTATTATATATTTTGGAAGATCTGTGTGTGTGTGTGTGATCGCGATGAACTCGAAAACTGCCAGACGGATTGAGCCCAAACTTCCTATCTAAGGGTAAAATACCAGATGAAGTGGCATCACATCGCTTCTGAGAACGTCAGAGCACCCATTCTCCACCCCAGTCACAAAAATTACCGCCATTGGCATGGTGGGGTTAATCGCGTTGATAGTTAAAGAGCGTTCGTATCCGCAGTGTCGTCGATAAAGAGCGTATGTGTGTAATGTGATTATTACGTCTGGGCGTGTGCGTGTAAGACTGTATCCAGACATGAGCGTGTTGTGTGACGTACTTAGGGCTTTCCGCCCGAGGTGATCTTCACCTTGAAACGGGTACCCACAAACGTACCTCTTTTAGGGACGGGTACCATCACGGGACGGCTACCATCATGTCTCTTGATTAAAAAGGCAGAATTAACTCAAATTAAATTAAACAATTAACGGATTTCGACGAAATTTGATACCTACGGACACTTTTATCGGGGGAGTGTTTTCGACGGGTCAAATTGTGACCCCGAACTGACCTTGATCTTCAAAATGGTCAATTCAAGGTCAAAGCCCGGACGAAGTCGGGTCACCTTCTAGTTCTATATATAATATCATTTAATATCATGCTGTATACATGTCATTGAACTTCTGTAACACCATTAAACTGATTAAAGCCACCATGACATTGATTAGTGTGACAATGACTTGCCCAAGCTTTATACGAGTGACACTGGCAGACGATTAGAAGACACGAATACTTAAATACTATCCCCCGTGAAAAATAAAATGAAAAAATAAAATAAAATGAAGTACCGCCCGCCCGCCCCTGTTTTTTTCCTTCATGTTACCCTAAACTCAGGTATTCTTCCTTTTGGCCTAAAGCAATCTGCCATTGCTGTCATAATGTATTTCTTCGATATTGAGGTACGGTATACTATGACTCAATACCGGTAGCTTTGGTACCAGCTTGCCCCTTCGATTTGAAGAAAAAAAAACAATAACGTATTAATACTGAGTCTATTGTAGTTGTCAACTGTCATTTTGGAGAAGCATAACCTCTTCGCATGCATGATTCCCAAAAATATATCAGACTGTTATGTTAACCGTTTCAATTGGACACTTTCATGTTAGATTGAGTTCTGATTGGCGCTATTGACTCGAAAATCCGGAAATAGAAACTCAGTCTGTCAGGTAATCAGACCTGCTATTATAGCTGAAGAGGCCACTATCAGTATCATCACGCTACCGGTACGTGTGGTTGAGTACCCAGCTTAATATTTCGTCCCAGGTCTTAAAATCCGACGAGAATCAGAATCATGATTCTCAATTTTGATTCTCGTAAAAAGTTTTGATTCCCTGTAGAAACGCTGTTTTGATTCTCGCAAAATTTGATGGATTTTATGGCCTGCATGAGGTTGAGTACCGCGCTTAACAAATCAGTGCTGTTGACTACCGCACTTTATGAAATCTCACAGCTAAACGAGATTCCTGATAGCGTCTGATTAATTGCTTTTATTTATGGAGAATTCCAATGTCCAAAACAAAATGAAAATTCAAGCTGGTGTGACATAAAGTCTAAAGACGCACCATATTCTTACAATTAAATTGTTTGATGGTAGGCCTATAAAAAATATCCTGGTAGTAGTAGACTAGTAGTACATCGTTTCATAATTAATTCAATCGCATGTCGCATGATGATAATGACCCCTCCAGCACTATTATACCAGTATGTGGCTGAATTGGTCTACATGTACCGTAGTACACATGTTTTCGTGATGGCTAATAAGGTAACCAGCATGTTCAGTACTCTCAGTTTCAAAATAAAACAAGGGGTCGAAATAAAAGTACATGTACATATATCCTGATGAGGGGGGGGTGTGGAAAATATCTGTATCCCAGTAAGAATAAGAATAGCGGGCAGAATAAACGTAGGAGTGGAAATACTGAAGGATCTTCTCAATTCTAACTTACAACACCATACATTTGTATCCCTGATAGATACATGTATATACAGGTACAGTCCAGGTGCTTGTAACATTGATTGAGAAAATAATAAACAGGGGTATGTACTTGTACAAATAAACACCGTATTTGGTGTAAGGCCAAAACAAAAAAAATAGGTGTGTGTGGGCAGGGATGGATCCAGGAATTTTTTGGGGACACCTGTTTTGGGACCATGATATGCCGAAGAGCCTGCATAAGAAAATGCACTGGCTTACATGTACAAGGTCACGATAAAGGCCAATGTATTATCTTATATATGCGAGGCTCCTTAGATGGGAGGCTCTCATTTATATAAGAGAATGCATTGGCACAGGAATTTTGCAAAATTTCAAGAAGCCCCAGTCATGAAAGGGTTAAAATATTTCTCACTGGACACTTGATTAAGCAAATAAAGACTCTATATCAACTGTATATTGATGATTTGCATTGCATGTTGTTGAATTATAATATAATATTTTCCTTCAAAATATAGAAAATTCAGCTTTAATAAAACTATGCACTTGCAATTTGGGGGCATTTAGGACACCAGAGTTTGGGCGCCCAAACCTGTAACAGGTATCAAAAGAGCCCTGGATCCTTCCCTGTGTGTGGGGTCAACTACCACTAAAAAATTAGGGTACCGGTAGGTAGGTAGGTTTTATTATTATTTTTTGTTTATGAAAATTTTCCGGGGTTTTCCTTCTACCGGTATTAAGGTGCAGTAGAAGTGTTTATGAACATAATTAGTGGACACCAAAAGTACTTATTATCTCTATATAGTTAATTTGTAAACATACCTTTCTATCTGAAACATACCTTTTTGGGCAGATTTGGTTGCAAATCAAGCAATGTTGCCTTTATGTAATGGTAAATGGAACCTTTCCCATTCATATGGATGGAATATATGGATCATATTAATACACAAATATAAATTGTAACAAACTTTATTATTCTATATAAATTTTAGTGAATACAACAATGAACAATGCCATGATGTAGTCAAGGCATGACAAATTAATGCCATTTAAAGAGACTGAAGACTTTATATCTGCAGGCCATACGTAAACTGTAAATATGACAGGGTTTCTGGAGAAATCACTATATAGAATGTCCTATATTCGTTGAATGCCACGATCTATCGGTCAACAAATGTAGGCTACAATTTTTTTTTAATACAAAAGATACATCCAGACAGAACAACTTGTTTCATGTCATTCCGTATTTAAAATAAAATGGTTCACGGAAAGTCCCCCCAAAGCGCCCCAAATATACTCGCTTTGACGAGTCGACTGCGGAAAAGTACGCGACTCATGGGTGTGTTAATTCACAAGATTACCACTGGTTTACCACCCGTTGGGACCCACATTGACCATGTGCGAACGAGGACACATGCTCCATGTCATCATTGTCATGTGTTGAGTTGGACTGGTCTAATTTGCAATGGGGGTGTGACGTTATGTCATTCTTTTCACAGAATGTCTTGTTTGTGATGGGGGTACATGCTGGACACGTATTAAATGACTCAAAGGTGTATAGTTCTAATTTTGAAACCATTTTCGTGCGCATATATATGGGAAAGAAATCAATATTAGGCCCACAAACCTTGTCGTCTTTTTCGCTATTTTTTTAGCAGATACGTCTACTCGATTAGCGGACATCAATTTGTCGAATGCGTTGGTTTTTGGTTCCAAATTTATAGACGCCTCCGAGTCAGGTGTTTGTTGGTCCGATGGTGAAACGCGTATTATGTAGGCTTTGATGTTGAATTGAACAGCCAGAATGTCCAAACAAGCCAATTCCGGAATCTCGAGTTCTGTGTCGAGTCCTAGTTTTTCACCGGGGACAGGCAAAACAGTGAGTCCAATGATTCTTTTGTCGCACATACACCCCGGCTGACGTTGATAGAATGTTGTTGACAATCTGCTACCCATTGAACATTTTGATACCGTAGATCGCCCCCTCCCCCCTCCCCCCCCCCCCTGGTTGGTGTATGCAAGGGTCCACGTCAACACAGATCAAAAGATCTGCATCCGCGTTGGAGTCCGCCATATTTGATGTTTGGAAACAACGCGCGCGCTCAACTCTCGAGTTCTGACATCGCGTGGTCGTGTGGCGAATTGAGAAGGAAGCGCGGTTCTTTCAAAACATCAAACAGGCTATGTCCTGGGAGGGATGAGTCGGAGTGAAAGGGTTCGTGGAGACAACACACAAATTTTTTTTTCATAATCAATAAAAAAATTAGGGTCGTCAACTTTTTATAGGGTCGGTCGGGAGACCCCAAACACACCTATTTTTTATTTTGGCCTAATTATTTTGATAAAAATAATAAACATGGGCGTTTTTTTTTATCCTGAAAGTAGGCTGAAGTAGGCTCTCAAAAATTTGATTTATATGTACTAGGGCTGGGCGGTATTTCAATATATTGACTATAGTCGGTTTGGAAAAGAAAAACCGCATTGAAACCGTGTGTAAAATACAAATTCAATATATCGTAACCGCAATTTTATCACATCAAAAGACGGTTTCAAATTACAATCCAATACTGAGTTGAATACTTTAGCGGACCGCTGATTGAAAGCAGCCTTTATCGGTCGTTCCCACGTTATGTCTGTTGTCTTTTATTGTAACCAATGACGCAATGGTTGTATTTTGGGCTGAAGTAGAGCGATGGAGTATCTTCCGAATTCAACCTGATAGCGGTGTGACGTCACGAGCGATACCATAGACTAAAAATAGGATAGACGTCGCACTCATGGTTATCAATCTGTAACGCTACTGGACGTCGCCATTGCTTTGGCCCTCAAGCGTTAAGGTAGTTCAGAAAAGTAGGGGGAGATAATTTTACGTTATATTTACATAGGGTTCGTGTACGATTGTGAAGAAATACTCGTAATAAAGTACTTTATATTAACTTTTAATCATAATGCTTTCAATGTGACATTGAATTAATGCCACTAAATACGATTTGGTCCGTGATATGCATTTTCTGGAATGGAAAGTGTCCGTAATTCGACGTCAATTACTGCGCTAAATCAAACTCTCTTGTGGCAAGTTGTGCGTATTTTGCGTCTAGGTTTATTTACTCTGATTTTTTACGTGTTGTGGGGATTTAGTTTTGTAATTTTCCTCGATCAGCTACATGTAGTGCAAGTATTGGATGATCTGATTTCTTACGTGTAGTGGGGATTTAGTTTTGTAGTTTTCCTAGATCAGCTGGCGCACATGTAAGTATTGGAGGTATACTGAAGCACATAATTCAGAATGATTTTTTCTCATAAACGTACACACGTACGTTGATGAAATTAATCAATGGATATATATGAGTCTCATGTCCTCCACAGCTGAATCAATAGCCCGATTCAACCGGGAACTTTTTAACTTTTATATTTACCGGTATATATATAAAAATAAAATAATTTCCCGTAAAATTAAATAAATGTCACAGGACCACTGCACCTCATTCTATCTTGTATTCTAACATATACGAGTATTATAAACATGTCCTTTAATATCTCATAGTAATTAATTTCATCTTATAAAAACAGACATATATATCATGTTTATATACATAAATTAATAACCAATGATTATTTATTTGAATTCCATGATTCTTTTGTATATTTGGGTCACAGTAGGGTGTTTCAACAAACAGGTGTGTATGTGGTCTTGTTATATGAATTAACCTAAACATGAATATAAAGGGTATCTCTGTCCACCATGATATTAAAATAGATATCAACGAAGAACAGTTAATTGTATAGGCTACAGGTACTTTGAAACTGAGCGAGATAATCCATACAGTAATAATATAGTTAATGATTATGGTACAATTTGTAAAATATACTAGTAAGATAACATACTTAATATATAGTCCATTTACATTGGAGAATTACAGTTACTAAAGCTGAATGGGATCATGCATGCTATTGGGAGCTACTAGCCTAGAGGGTACTTTTTTCAGACTGGAGGGACACACAATCTGCAAATGAACCTGGGTGCTGCCTTAGTATGGATAAGTACCATGTGATGGAGAGACAATGTTTGAAATCTATAATTAATTTAATGATGAACTTATAAATGTGTATCATTTGTGGCTCTTTCCTTGACAGTCAATGAGACATCAGCTACTTTTTATCCAGGATTTTCGCACAAGTATAGTTCAATTCCTTCTTTATCTTGAACACATCCTTGCATTCTGCATCTCATTTTGTCTCATCTGGATTATTTTCGGCTCATGCATGTTGCACACATCATTTTGTGACCCACCAATATCATTGAGGTGTTGCCATTGGCATACGGTATAGATCTGTCCACTTCCTGAAATAATACAGAATTCGAAGCATTTAATTTTAATTATAAAATAATTTACAGGTTACAGGTATGAAATATGTTATATTGGGATAGTTCCCATGCAGTACACACCACTCACCAGTGCCTACATTGGCAAACCATGTAATATTCAGTTGTTCATACCTCTTTATGATAGCAGTATAAATTATACAAAAATAATGCTATTGCTAATATAATAATAAATAAGGCTAATGATATTATATTTCAACATAGCTGACCAGTACTTGTATACATTATAATTAATGCCCACGCAGTCTCAATGTCATTTATTAACATTATGAATGTGGGTATACTATGGCTGAGGGGGTCATTCTCACCAAAAAAAGTGCTGAAGGGTACACAGGGTTTGAAAATGTGCTGAAGGGTACACAGGGTTTGTGATCGACACTAACACAGTTACTTAAACTGTGTTTCTGAAAGTTTGGCGCCCATTAGCAGTTTGTTTTCAGTTTATTTTAATGTTCATTGGAGCGCAAACAATTATTCTCGAACAGAAATCATGGCAGATACGAAAACTAATTGTCATTTAGAACGAGATTTCAAAACCTGTGTACCCTTCAGCACATTTTCAAACCCTGTGTACCATTCAGCACTTTTTTTGGTGAGAGTGACCCTTTCAGCTATACTATGTGAGTCTAATGATCAAAAGACACATGAATTATGATTATCATTATGAAAAATATGTTTATCAACAAATTTTATATATTACAAAAAGTGGACATAAAAACAAGTCAAACTATGAATAGTATGATCACTACAATTAGAATCTAGGAGTAGGACATGTAAACTGCCAAATTGGTGAATTGTTTTGACTGTTCATTTCTAAATTATTGCTGCAGTACACCTGATCACACCTGGCAGTCACATGTAATTCTTGAAATATGACAGCTGTAATTGAAATATTTCTTCCGTAAAACACGTTTGGGTCGGTACCCGGTAGACATGATATTCAAATTACCAATGCAATCATGAATGGTGAGATCTATTAAATTAATTTCATTTTGAAAGTCGTTACTAACATAACTTCAGTCTTGTTGTTGTTGTTGTTCTTCTAACTGCTTGGACTGTAAAGTCATTCCAGTATAAATGTTCTCGTTGTACTCTCTTCTCGTGTACTTTCTCGTGTGTGCTCAACTCTATGTGCTGTGATACACTTGTACATTTAAAAATACTCTTGTGCGCATGCGTTAGGCGTAACATTGTTAATTATTTAGTTTGCCACAACTGTACTTTCAGTTCCATCAAAACGTTTAGAAGATATAATGTATGATTGGAAAGCCTCTAACATCTGTTTTCTCTGTACTGCCTCCATCTCAGTGTCATTCCCCGTAAGCACTTGTAGCCTCATCCTCACCTCTTCATCGCCACCAACATATAAAATCGTTCTGTAACTCTCTTCCAATACTCCTCTCTCACTCTCAAACTTCTTGCACCTGTTAATGTAATGGTTGATGTCTTCTCTCTCTTCACATTCATCACACAGATCTGTAGTGCAGTTGTTATCCCATTTAGTAATCGATGTTGTCCTGCTATCAGCTGGTTGATGATCATTCCAACTCTTCTCGACTTCCCTTTGAAAAACTTCACTATTCCAACTTCATTTATATGCTGATTTATATGCCTTTCTTCTCCAAATTCGTATCTGTAGTCCCATCTCTCAATTGCCTTAGTTTTTATTAGCTCACCTGAGACAAATTAGCTCACCTGAGACAAAGTCTCCGGTGGAGCTATAGTCATCACTCCTCGTCCGTCCGTCCGTCCGTCTGTCTGTCTGTCCGTCTGTCCGTCTGTCCGTCAACTTTTTTTAAAAACATCTTCTCCTCTGAAACCATCATACCAAATTGGTTCATATTTGGTGTGGATGTTCCCTAGGTGACTCTCATTCAGATTTGTTCAAATGAGGTCACTGGGTCAAATAGTTGCGAAACCAGGGCCATAATTCTATTCCTCCACAGTAATTCTTACAACAACTTCTTGTCCATAACCATTGTGCCGATTTAGCTAATATTTGGTATGGAGGGTCCTTTGGTGACTGGTGTTCAGATTTGTTCAAATGAGGTCACCCGGTCAATTAGTTGAGAAACCAGGGCCATAACTCATAGTAATTCTTACAATGACTTCTTCTACAAAAATGTTGGGCCGAATTAGCTTATATTTGGTACTGAGGGACCTTGGGTGACTGGGAATCAGATTTGTTCAAATTGGGTCACTGTGTCAATTAGGGGCAGAGCCAGGGACATAACTCTAAAAACCAAAAAATTACATTTTTGCATTTTGATCATATTTGGGGTGGATGTTCCCTAGGTGACTGTCATTAATATTTGTTCAAATGAGGTCACTGTGTCAAACAGTTGCGAAACCTGGGCCATAACTATATTCCTCCTTGGTAATTCTTATAACGACTTCTTGTCAATAACCATTAAGCCGATTTAGTTTATATTTGGTATGTGGGGTCATTGAATGACTGGGGTTCAGATTTGTTCAAATGGGGTCACTGGGTCAAATAGTGGTGGAGCCAGGGCCATAATTCCCCAAAAAATAATAAAAAATTCAGGAACTCCTTGATCAATTTAACATACAAAAAAAATATATCACCCCCCCCCCCCCCCCCCACATGACCCAGAACCCCACCCCCAACCAACAGCATTCCACCCTATCTCATATCCTAACTCACAGGTAAATAAAGTATATTTATTTAAATTCCCATTACAAGGCAACTCTCCTATGAACTGATAGACATGGTAAGGCAGATAGAGAGATAAAGATTCTGCAGCCTTAGACAGAGTCCCCAGGGAGTGTATTCATGTCATCCATAATTTAAATGAGATTAATGGTGTTATCAATGAAGCACCCTTGTTGTTTATATTATCACTCAGTGGTCATTAAAATCAGATTAATTTCATTTTCTCAAAGAGTGCCTGGCAGAGCCAGAATGAGGTTCCCAGAGGGTGAATTTAGTGACGCTATCCTACACAGCAGGCTAGCATAACCAAATACACCCTCTGAGAACCTTATTCCGCTTAGGCCTCATCTTCTGGGAAGTATCTAGAGTCTCAAGATCTCATTCTGCTTAGGCCTCATCTTCTGGGAAGTATCTATAGTATCAAATTTACATTGTTGTTAGTTAAATTTCCCTTCTAGGAAGTTTCTGTATCCCTTAATTTGCAGAAGATAAAATTCATGATTGAGGTGCCCAATGGGTGAACATCACCAATTTCAACTGGGGAACTTCAATCTTATTCTAGGTCTTCCATAGCAGTTGAGGGCCTTATCAGAATGAGGTCCCCAGAGGGTGAATTTAGTGATACTAGCCCGCTGTGCAGGATAGCCTCACTAAATTCACCCTCTGGGTACCTCATTCTGCAAATAACAGACAGACTATTTCAAAGCTTGATTCAAGGCTAGCATCACCAAATTCACCATTTGGGGACCTCATTCTGCTTAGGCCTCATCTTCTGGGAAGTATCTATAGTATCAAATTTACATTGTTGTTAGTTAAATTTCCCTTCTAGGAAGTTTCTATATCCCCTAATTTGCAGAAGATAAAATTCATAATTGAGGGGCCCAATGGGTGAACATCACCAACTTCAACTGGGGAAATTCAATTTTATTCTAGGTCTTCCATAGCAGTTGAGGACTTTATCAGAATGAGGTCCCCAGAGGGTGAATTTAGCGTCACTAAATTCACCCTCTGGGGACCTCACTCTGCAAATGACAGACACACTATCACACTATTTCAAGGCTTGTTGTATAATACATTGTGTTGCTTGAGGCCAGGCATACACAATGTAGGAACAGACACACTTTTTGTGATGCTATCCGGCACAGCAGGCTAGCATCACCAAATTCACCCTCTGACGACCTCATTCTGCTTAGGCCTCATCTTCTGGGAAGTATCTATAGTATCAAATTTACATTGTTGTTAGTTAAATTTCCCTTCTAGGAAGTTTCTATATCCCCTAATTTGCAGAAGATAAAATTCATAAATGAGGTGCCCAATGGGTGAATATCACCAACTTCAACTGGGGAACTTAATTTTTATCCTTATCAGATTTGTGAAAATGGGATCACAAAGTCAAATAAGGGCAGAGCAAGAGACTTAACTATTTCACTACATAGTAATTGTTAAAATATGTTTGCAAGAACTAGTTGGCTTATATAGAATGGAATGTTCTTTCTTGACTGCAATTCAGATTTTTTTAATGGGGTCACCTGGTCAAATAGGGGCCAAGCGAAGGACAGTTTCCATCTTAATATGCTTCCTTCACAAGGACCATCAGGTCTATTTGACTGATATTTATGATATGTATGAAGGGTTCTTTGGTGTCTGGGATTCAAATTTATTCAGATGGGGTCACCAGGTTAAAAGGGTGGGACCAGGGACATAACTATATGTCTCTATAGTAATTGTTAAAATGTCTTCTCAAGGGATTTTGGACTATTTAGCTTACATATAGTATGGAGGAATCAGGAAGATCCTTTAGTGACTGAGATACAGATTTGTTAAAATGAGCTCAACCTGTCAAGAAATGGCAGTCTATGGGGAGTTAACACTTTTGTGTCCAATAAAATCATAGAAATACCAAATTCATTAAAACATCTACCTTGGAACCACCTGACTGATTGGTCTGACATACATGTATTGTGTTTTGGGTCCATGGATAATTGGGCTTCAAACATGTTTAAATGGTTTTAGAAAAAGGCGCTTGTGAGATTGGAAATTTCCAACAATTGAGAAAGTTTGAGGTGTCGGTTGTGAAATTCCAACCTAAGACTTGGGAGTCTGGATCCCGGTCGGGAGGGGACTTGTTGAGCTGGAGGAGGGGGGTGATCAGTAGTGTACAGTTGGCAATTTCAAGGTGGTTTTTTACCAAGCTACATACTTGAAGTCTCTCTAGCCACATATCCTGTTTAAATCTACTTCTTTTAAAGTGATTATGAAAAGTGCTGACTGTTTTGGTCTCCAGAGTCCCAGTCTTATCAGTCTTTGCAGTCTGGTGAGCGACCCCACAGTCATTGACTGTCTTGTTATTTCATTCCGCTTCTATAGCTGCACACATCGGTCCAACATATACCTTCACACTTGCTTTGTTTCTTCGTTCTCCGTCCATAAAAATCACCGCCGCCGCACCAGACTCCCCTTTACCATGTTCTCCATGTCTAGCTTTCGTTGCCCCATCACTGAACACAGCTATATGCCCCTCCTTCATGTTTTCCACCCAAGTCCCAGGGTGCAATGGCGGACAGAATCGAATCGGGAGTGCGTTACCGATTGGCCCATCAAATGACGTCGAGTGACGTATCTATCCTTCCTTCATCTATTGGGATACTTCGTCCAAACTTTTTGACTCGCGACTCGGTGGTATTTGTCGTTCAATTATATCTTAAAATTTGACTCAGGTTGACTGACAAATCCGTGACATTCATTCAACTAGCCAGCCATTGAGTATTTGCAGACGCAGAATATGACCCGCGGGTGTTGGTCGAAGAATATCAGCTCGTATCACTTGGGACGTTACCTCGCTACCATCAACCACAATTTTAAATATAGTTGAGCTGCATTGTCTCCCTTCCATTTCACCTGGCTATTATTATTTCATTATTATGATAATAGATGAATAAAGTTCTTCCCTTAACTAAATCACGTGTTCAAAAGTTAATTAAAAATGTTCCGTAATTCTTTGTGTGATAGACGGCAGACAGCCCAGAATGAACCATCTTGGCCCAATTCTACTAGGTCCTCGATCAACCTATGAGCACGTGCTTAGCTATGACGTCACGGGTAATGTGAATCGCGTGCTGAAATGTAAACAATGGAGTGATCAGGATAACGTGAGCCTGTAATTCACTCAATGTTGTTGCGTATTCCAGAATGCAGGAACTTTAATACTTTATATAATGGACACATGCCATTCTGAGAATAGTTTATCATTTACTGCCTGGCGAGAGCGTGTAGGATTTTAATCCCTAATAACGAAAACCCGGAGTGTTATATCTCTCGTTTAAGGGTATCCTAAACGTGACAGAGTTGACATTTCTTCCAATATGGCCGAAAATTTATAAAATAATGAGCTCGAATTCACTATAAGGTTTGCAAAATGGCCAAAATGAACCAATACAATATTATAAGTATAAAACATAGATCATTTTGAAATGTAAAATGTTGTCCCATCTCACAGGAATCTATATAAAAAAAATTATGAAACAATTGTTGTTTTAAATTTTACACTTTCTTACAGTACTCATATCTGTAAAATTACTGCATGTTTTTACTATAATAGTTTACCGATAGATGCTTTGATATTCCAATATATTGAGAGCGCCTTGCTTTTTCATTATAATGTTTCTTGTGTCAGAAATTCACCGTGTAAAATGTGGTCGTATCCGCTCGATATGCGAAATCCACAACAACACTCGAAAAATTAGGGAACTTCAATTTGTAGTTAACAGATAATAAAATCTGAGAATATATAGTCACCACTAATTAGCCTACTTAAGTACTTTATGACCAAAACTAACCTTAGAATATCGCTGATTTAAATGACAATTTCCTAGAAAAAAGATATTTGAAGGCAAACTTTGACAAAATGGATTGTAAACATCACGTGACTAAAAACTTGGAATACCCTCCGAACGAAATTTCTCACAAGTATGAAATAATTCACTCTTTAAATAATTTTTGTTGTTAAACATGGCAAAACACCGGAATATGCTTTAGATTAACATCCAAAAACACGGTATTCATATATAAACAGAATTTATTAAATAATGTGTATATCTATCAAGTATTATTTTGTTTGAGGGTACGGATTCCCGGTCTTTCCCAAATCTATTTTTAGTGTTGCACGAGTTTCCCTCTTTGCAGATGCAAACTATTCTTATTAAAAGCAATCAAAACAAGGTTACACGCATCATACACAGCGGACATAATCCACAACAAATGTAAGTCATGCAGGTATAGATAACTGCGCAATAGGTCATCCAAGTTATTTTTTAGGGCTGTTGTATTGTTTGATCAACTTTCTCAGAAAAACAAAAACATGTCGAAATCTCGTTTTGGTTTCGTTTTAACCCTTTACCCCAACAAACCGGCCAAAACCGGCCAAATAAAGCTTCAAACAGCCTAAAATATCTTCGGTCTGTCTCAATAGAACCATTACAAATATGGATATCATTGGAACCGGCTCATTGACCACATTGTGATAGTTACAGTTATGCCCTTGTGCCAATGCATTCTCTTATATATGCGAGTCGACCATAGGTTGCCTCGCATATATAAGAGAATGCATTGGCCTAAAAAAAATCTTTTTTTAACACTTTTTACCATTTTTTCTTACATTCATTAACAATTTTATAATTTTTAATGTGTTAAGCCAATGCATTCTCTTACATATGCGAGGCGACCTATGGTCGACTCGCATATATAAGAGAATGCATTGGCACAGGGCCCTTCTGTTGGGTAAAGGGTTAATGGCTGACTAAATGAGTTCAAAATATTTTTTAAAACAATATTAGGGGTAATTAAACTAGAATTGTAGCAAATTACAATATATGCTAGCTTCTTGATGTTGTTTTTCAACTGTCTGGGGTAATTTCTGTTGGAAAATCTCTGGAAGTATGAATGTATGCCAGGCCATTTGTGTCAAAATGCACCAGTATCACAAAATATGATGCATCTGATTTTCGTAGGGAATGTTGGAAATATAGCTTACAGTGTATTTTTTTGTTTAAATATGTTATACAGTATCAATTGTGCATGAGGTATTGTTGAAATAGGGGCAACATAGACAGCCTTATACATCCTTATGATCCAGCTCACATCATTGCCAACTTGGCTTCCCATACCAAAAAATAGTCCCAAAAAGCAAATGGCCACATATTTGTGTTCAACTGATGGAGGGTGCCTTCAACTCAATGGATGTGTAGCTAAAATAGTGAGTTATTTTATAAAATGATGGTCCCTCTCCTCATCATGGAATCCTAATCTATAGGATGCCACAATAATTATAACTGTTTGCTTTATTAGTTTTGACTTCTGGTGATTGGCATAATTTCGCTCACTTTCCAGTTAATTTTCTCAGTCAAATATATCTTTTAAAAATATGGATGTGATGCCAAAAAAATTTTCAATCATATTCCTATATCCTTGTGAAATTTCATGTAAATTGGAAACATAGTCTTGCAATGGCTGGCATTTATCGGAGAGAGGGGTATAAAAACTCATTCGGCCATCTTTGTCACGTTTAGGATACCCTTAAAATTTGATTTTACGTGATATTTTTCAATTGTAAAATAATATTCAATAAAACCGTATATCGCGGTGTTATTTTGGAAAAATCGCGGTTTTTAAAAACGTCAATACCGCCCAAACCTAATATGTACCCATGATCTGTTTCCATTAATTTACTAATAAGTAGGGTTGCCACGGCTATGAGTTTTCAGAATCGACGGTTAGTCGATTAATCGCTCATATATGCGGCCTACGGTATATTGCACCCAGGTAAACAAGTGATAAATGCGAAATTACAATGACTACTTTACATTAATGTGTTATAAACTGTCAGTCAGCGGCTCAGCGCAGGCTTGTCATTCTGAGGCCCCCGCTTGTCATCGGCCACCTAAACTAAAATTTTCACGGCCGGTAAACGCCCGCGGCGGATGATAAATTTTAAAAATATCTATCCAGTCAATCAATGTTCCCCGTGAACATGCACCGCAGTATCAATTGAAAGCGTGTGGAATTGTTGCATACTTACTAGTAGTTAGTTTTGCAGAGAATCCCATTGTGTATTGATTATGCACGGTGCTTATTAATGTACTTTTAGTTAAGTTATTCAAAGTGCATGCAGGCAGGGCATTACATCGTAGCGGGGGGGGGGGGGGGGGGGGGGGGGGGGGTGGGATCAGACATGTAGGCCCATGGATACATGTAGACAGTACCAGATATATGAGCTTTTGTGGGATGTATGTGTGACCTGGACATTTTCAATAAAAAGTTACAAGTAATAATGAAGCGATTAATAGTTTATATACATTACCACGTAATGTATGTAGCACTAATAAGTAATGACACAATTTTTTTACTGATTATTAAACTGTCTAGTAACTTTGAACATTCCATGTCAATAATGGTGAACGTTTTACATTATGAACTTTGAAAAATGAAACAGATGCAGTCCGATGCATGTCGTCCATGTTGGCTATAATGATTGCTATTAAATTACCGATCCATAGGAACACAAATTCACAGTTAAACATAATTTATAAACAATTGCAAGTCGGTAACACGACACCAAATGGAAAGGAAGCCGCTGGCTCGCCACGGACCGTAAGAACATGTTGCACACCAAATTCTTTGAAGATGACCCCAGATGTCTGATGCGACATCAAAGACAAAGGAAACCGCATCAGAAGTGGCGAGAGAACAGGCTGTCGGTGGTAAATTGTGCTACATACACTTAACTTTTACTTCCAGCATGGCATTTGTGCATAGTACTGCTTACATACCTGTACACAACCTCCCCTCCCCCCTTGGGCGATTAGTCAACGAAAGTAAATAACATTGTTTTATTCATTAGTTCATTAAGATTTAAACATCTTATTTTTGAAATTCATCTGATAGTGTCATTACTTGTAGTATACCGGTATGTCATAGTGTCATTATGTCATTAATTTACCTGCTATGGTACCGGTATCTGCTTTTCCCAATTTTCCCAAGGGTTCTTGTATCGGTGAATCAGACACTTGTGTCCAATGCGGGGAAGGTGGTGGTGAAAGCTTCCCAAAGACAAAGATTCAAGACTCACTCCAATATGCGAGATGTGTACAAATTTAAGAGTGGTCTCACTCTGTTATTGTCAAGCCATGTGGTAAAAACTAAATAATATTAAATACAGTGCCTTGTGAGTTCATTTACAATATTATATCCAGATAAACTATATAACTATATAAAGTTTACCCCCCTCCCTACCCTATATTTTTGCCTCCGTTACCGGAAAAAGTTATTTTTTTGGCCTGAGGTACCCAGTATGTCCAGTACTTATCTCAAAACTTTGATTTGTATTTACTCAGGATCTGAATCTCCCACAATAGATGAGACATGCCCCGATTGGACCGATTCAATAAAAACTAATACATGTAGACGTTTCCAATCCATTCGTGGTCACTTTTACAAAACAAAATAACTAGTAAGTGTTTCCATCATAAAACTGCCTGTGTATAAGTTGAAGTTTTTGTGTTAGGTACTTTAGGGCCCTGAGAAGTGGGGGGGGGGGGGGGGTTACAGTCAAATCTAATCAGGGGTGAGATTCGCGAATTGAATTTTGAATCAAATATATACCAGGATGGGCCAAACTTGGGCATCAAAATGACATTTTCAGCGAACCTCTGTAACATAATACCAGTTTTGTGAACCTGGGTCAGAGCTGTTAAGTTTCACAGATTGTCCGTGAGACTCCCGGATTGCCACGGCAATTCCGCAAATATAGATAACCCCCAATTTATCCCGGATTCAGCAAAACCCCGCATTCGAAATTAAAAAAAAACAATGTTTTTTTTTATTTTTCGAATTCGTGAAATTGCGGGATTTCCAGAAATGACAGGGAATTCCTTATTTCTGGTACCGTAAATTCCCACACATCAACAGGCAACAGTTACTGATCAGTGGTGAATTGTGACTGTTATTAATTGATTTTCACACCCTGGTGAAGCCACAGGTATAAAGGGTGTTGTTATAGTATACAATACGTATAATCACAAGTGTGCAGCTGTATTGTTAGGCCTCATTGATGAACATTTCTTAGTAATGGATTAGTTGTATGCATTGCGAATAGAATGTGTCCATTTCGTTTGCAGGTAAAACTGAAAGACGGGACATGTTGTACTTTTGTTTTCACCCATACATGTCCAGTTGTAACCTTTGTAAAGACGGGTTTGTTTTATTTATTTTAACGGAAGTTTCTGCTTCTTAAAATTTGTTAATAAATTGTGGAATGTGTGCATTTATTTTGGGGGTTAAACAGTAAGACGAGTCAATTTTGTTGTTTATTCCGATTTTGTTCTTTCGATTTCGCGCTTATCCGGTGGAATTCTGAGTATTTTCACTTAGTTCATATGAAGTGTCTGCTTCTTTCTCTTCAATAAATGGTGGTACCTCCCACTCACAGCAGCTCTATTACAATTAGCAACAGGACATTCATTACCATTTTATTTAGGTCTATATATTTATCAAATAAACACAAATAGAGACTTATAAAAACTATGTAATCTTCATAAGAATGATTTTGGGAACATGATCATATTTGGGCATACCGTACAGGTACAATGTACATGTACCTCCCGCAAAAATCTCCCGGACTGACATTTTCAAAACTTAACAGGTCTGACTTGGATACATTAGTGCCCAAAACCATGGGATAAAGACCAATTCAGCATTATTACTGCTGTGTACCTGATTCGGTATGTGAACATGTACAGAGGCAAAATACATGGGGTATGTAATTACAAGGGCATCAGATGGGTGATGGAGTGTGCTACAACCTAAAAGACCCACAGGCAAACTGCTCGAGGTTTCAGTCATAAAAACTTGAGGTACATTTCAAGAATTCCTAGACAAACATACATATACTGTAGCTCTTATTAATTAATCATGATTGTTCGTGTTTGTAAAATGTTATCAATATTTTCAATGACACTCTGCATGTACATTTGCGTGATCAGGAGGTATCATGTATGCAGTATAATTAAAACTAGACCATGTTTCATATTCAGTCAACCTACATGATGTACGGACTAGGGACTCCCATGGTTAATATTTTTTCCAACAAGATTATCACACCAATGAAATTACTTGTACATTAAAGAATGCGTTGCTTGACCGATCAATGCATGTACTAGTAGCTCTTCAAAACCACTAATTATTCACACTTTGTCATTTATTCACATAAGCCCCGCCCAATGTTGCTAAAAATAAATACAAGTATTACGGAAAGCGGAAGTGATGGAGAAAGCGAGGCTATATTGAAACATTGGTGTTTTGGTGAAATTGAAATTCTCGACATTGCACTTAAGAATGTATTGCAGAAAATAGGCATTGATTCACTGAAACCAGAACGAGAATATTCTAAAAAGAGTATTTATCCACAGAAAAGGCTCCCTGTTCATCTCAGAAATAATTTTAACATCGAGAGTACTGAAATGAAACATGGTCTAGTTTTAATTAGACTGGGAGGTATGGTACAGCAAGACAAGACAGTGAGTTGCAGGTACCGGTAGTCAAACATTTCAAGCGTTATTCTAATAGACCTACATGTACAGTAATGCCCTAAGTAATCGACCCCTTAACCACAGCAGAATTATGGGTATTAAACTTTTCAGGATTTAGTCGGAAATATGGCTTGTTGCTATTCATTGGAAAGCTCTCCCCGAGAGCTTTCCGATGAATGGCAACAAGCCATATTTCCGACTAAATCCTGAAAAGTTATCCATAATTGTGCTGTGGTTAAGGGGTCGATTACTTTGGGCATTACTTTACATGTACCATATACACTGTAGTAAGATTTGAAATATAGAACAAGACATCGTCAACCTTGTGTTCTTTTTCACCCACAAGAATACTATTGAAGAAAGGTTATTTGAAGATATTCTAATCCTATGATCGAAACAAATCAATTCAAATTGGCAGCCGATTTGCGAATCAATTCAAATCTCGAAGCTTCATACCCAGTACATATTAATATCGAATCAGTGGGTTTCTGATGTTATCTAGTACTGGTACTTTTTACCTGTAAGTTGCCGACCTTGTTTCGGCTTGGGCTGTACAATTATTAACTCTACCCATCGCCTGGTGTCAGGCCACATTGATTGGTATTACACATGCAGGCATGAAAATCACATGCAATGATTCTCCTTCTACCGGAATATGTGGAACTTAACATGATCCTCACAGACATATTATTTTTTTTCAACTTTTGGTGTGACGACCCACTAATAGACCATGGTATCATAACCGCACGGTATCGTAACTCCACCGCATTGATCATCTCGTTACCTTATACCGGTACTACCGATAAATACTGTGGTCATTACCGGGGTACATGTATCACCCCGATTTTAAAGTCAACTTTGATGATATCGGTACATGTACTAGTACATGTACAGTAAAACAGGCCTATCCAAACCAGACCCTCTATACAATGAATCCCTCTCCATGCCGAATTAACTACCTGGTTCCAAATTCAACCAAGTGCATTCCCACTAAGAATTACATGTACATGTACCGGTACATGTACCTCTGTAATCCGAAAAACTCCCCATTCAGAACACCAAACTGGTTTTGAGTTTGTAAGTAACCAAACATTCATTTTTACCTGTGAAAACCTAACTTGCATGTACATGTTTGTTGGATCACTTGTGTGAGTTGTGTTGTATCATTGTCTAACATACTGGGCTAATCAGTTGTCTTTTGTATGGGTAATACTTTTAGACCGACAATAACAACAGCTACCTGTACCGGTAGGTGCCTGATTGGATATCGCAATGTTCGTTTCACACTTTAGTATTGGACAATTGAAAATTCACAGTTACATGTACATTACTTAGATTACATCGCTGTCAGTTTGTTTTTACATCACTTGATACACTATATTTGGAATGGATATTTCTCAGGCACTACCGGTACATCCCCTGTGGTACAATTGTCACCAAAATATTTTTATCCAGTATGTATTAACTCTTTAACACCTAGTGACATGATTTGACGTGTCTGTTGAATACCTGTGACGTTGCCCTAGCGAATACCTACGCATAACGTAAAAATGTCCATTAATGAAGTTTATAAAACTTTCAATATTCCATACCCTGCTGGACAAAACAAGTGTCCACTTACTAGTAACCGCAGTGCGGTTAGCGTTGCCACCGCGGCTGAAATGCAACTACATCGCGGCTCCACCGGCTAACTACAGTTGGGCCGCGGTGTACTTGCCGTTCGGCCATGGTATAGTTGCCGCGGTGTACGTTCATTAAACTGAAAAAAGACGATACAAACCAGAAATCTAACCACGGTGTACATGCCGTTCGATCGCGGTGTACCGGGTAGTTGCCTTTCGGCCGCAGTGTACTTGCTGTTCGGCCGTGGTGTACTTGCTGTTCAGCCGCGGTGCTCAACTACAGTTACAAACTCTGACACCGCGGCCGAACGGCAAATACACCGCCGTGCCAATGGACAATTGTTTTTTTTTGTCCGGCGGAGTATGGCTGAAATATTTGTCTGAACAAGATGCTAATTGATTTATTATAAAAACATGAAGAGACAACCAAAGTGATGTTCATGTACATGTACCGGTATACTTGAGTAAGGCCACTTCGCTAACGGAGTGAAAAAATTAGGGTAGTTACATACGGTATACGGTAGGTAGGAAAATTATTTTTTTATTTTTTTTATATCTTTTTATCCAGCTGCAGAAATATTGAACTACCTCGACCGAAGTGACATAAAATGCTAACTTGTGTTGTGGGGAAAGTGTTACTTGAACAACACAGTGGAAATATACATTAAGATTGAATAAAAGATCAAACTTATGTCATGCTTAAGTGTGTGATTTGTTATTCACATACCTCATTTTCATCATTTTGGCTATATTACTTGGTACGAAATTGATGTCACTAACGCTTTATAGGAATATTACCCATAATACCTTCATTTCCACTAATCTCCTGATCTTCATCTGTAAACTCTCCATCATTGATTTGTACAGCACTAGAATCTTTGATTTCATCAGACTGTCTTTTTCGTTCATCAGAAGACACTTCCTTTTCTGGGCCACACCTGATCAGTCTACATGGGTGAACTCTCACAAATATACTCCCGTGTCGCACAAACACCACTTATCCATCTTGCCCTATCACAGCTCCAGGTCCTTTCCATCTCTTGTCGTCATCTCTCTTATAATACACTTTGTCACCTTGTTGAAAATACTCGCCTGATGATCTAATCTTATGACGTAATGCTCTTCTGATTCTGTCAGACGATTCAGCTTGTATAAATGCATGCCGACCCGACTGTATTGCATTTAGATGTTTGGCAAATGTTTCACTGATAGTCGTATTCTCTAGTGCTGGAGGCATATCTGCCAACACACTAGGCAAGTTAGGATTAGCGCCAAACACTAATTGGTAAGGGCTCCAACCATACACCATGGACAAACTGTTCTTCGCGTTCACCGCCCATACCAATGCCACCTCTAAGTCCAAGTTCGGTTGATCTTCTAGAATCTTAGCCACACAATCATCTACAACTGCATGGTTGCGTTCACATATTTCATTTTGCCAAGGGCTGTACGCTGCTGTATTGATGACTTCAATGTTAACCCTTTGAGTGCCAGGGGCGATATTATCGGCCCTAAACCTACACAATAAGTCTGTTAAAGAATATAATAAAAAATTGTTAAGCCAATGCATTCTCTTATATATGCGAGGCGACCTATGGTCGACTCGCATATATAAGAGAATGCATTGGCACAGGGTATATGGGTTGATACAAAAATCGGACCTGGCACTCAAAGGGTTAAGATTCCTGCACATATCACAAAAAATCTCATTCGCAAACTCTCCACCATTATCTGCAAGAAACCTCTTAGGTGGACCCATACCACTTCCAATCCAGTGGGTCATGAGTTTTCCAGCTATAACCTCTGGTGTCTTCCTGTTGATTACAGTAGCTAAACTAAACCTTGTGGCCAGGTCTATCATATGCAGAAAATACACGCCAGTTCTCCACTGCTTTAAGTCTATGGCAACAACTTCATTAAATTCACTTGCCAATGGGAGTGAAACAGTTGGTCTAGCTGGAGTCTTCTTATAGCGCCGACAGACATCACATGCATCAGTCACCTGATCAACACACTTGAGATGTTACTCTGTGTAACCGCCGGCATCCTTCATGAGAGTCTTTAGACGTTTGGAAGAGGGGTGCGCAAATTGTTTGTGCAATTTCTCAATGACTTTGGATTTGTCATCAGTTTGTCTAGTCGCTATCAGTGCAGAGGTTGTATCATCAACGATAATTGATCAATAGAAACACAATAGTGTCCCGAAGATGTGCTCTGTAACCAGGGTTCGCGCTGCCACTTGCCAAATTTGCCAATGGCAAAAATAATTCACATTTGGCAAAAAATATTTTCATTTGGCAAAAGTTTTGGCAAGTCATTTTTTAATTCCTCAATATTAAAAGTTGAAAAAATATCGGTCAATCAATACCATTCAATTTAGGAAATTATTACAATGGAATTATATTAGTTGTGTTTTATATGGTTTCACAAAAGTTAACACCGCCATTAAGATGCAGTTAATCTGATATCATTTGTATTGATGGGTGGATGGATTACCTGTATTTAGTGTGATGGTGGTGTTTACATAGCTAATTATCTGATGAAACAACGCATTGTATTGTTCGGTGATTGGTTTATTGGTTGCAGAAAATGATACTGTCAGGAATAATATTTGGCAAATTCTAAAATAATTTGGCAAAAAATATTTTCATTTGGCAAATTATTTGGCAAAAGTTAATTTCGGTCCAGCGCGCGGACCCTGTCTGTAACTGAACGTCTTTCCCAAAGATATTTGCACTGTCATTCTCAAGGTCCAACTTCACCTTGGCTCTTTTCATAGAGTCTTTACTTAACAGCAGGGGTATTTCACTATCAACTATGTCAGCTGTAATCTCACACTCTACTGCTGCTATCGCACAAGGAAATGTAACTTTGCCAAGAGATTTGAGAACTGTTCCGCCCCCAATTTGAATATAGAGTGTCACTCACGGCATGCACTGTTTTGTCCCTAACTGAAGATTCAAGGGAATCCAGATAACAGTCCATCCATGTCTTTCCGGCAACTGTAGACGTACACGCACTATCTAATACTGCTGAATTTGCAGATTCAGTCAAAAGGACAAGAATTTCTTTCGACTGCACATTACCAGTGAACAACACAGCTTTTTCCAGTCTTTCGATTCATATTTTCATGTGAATGTGGACACACTTTAACCAAATGCCTGATCGAATCACAACTTAGACATCTTAGAGGTAGACCATCAGGGCCGTTTGGATTGATGGCCTTGTTCAGTTTATTCACGCCTACGCCCTTATCACGAAAATCACTATTCCTCTGTTCAACACTATATGACTGTCCTCGAAAATCACTATTCCTCTGAACACCACTATATGAGTGTCCTTGAAAACCACTGTTCCTATGATCGCTCTGATGCGACTGTCCTCAAAAACCACTGTTCATCTGATCGCTCTGATAAGACTGTCCTCGAAATTCACCTGCTCTCCCTCGATTACCTCTCTGCCCCCAATTTCTCTGATACTGTCTGTCTGAATAATTCACATCCACCCCATCCAGCTTGAATGCAACAACTGGTTGGGGAAGTTCCATTTTAAACTTTTTCGTCCTGTTGTACAGCTTCTCGAATTCCGTCACATATTCTCCCATTGTCTCTACTTTGCTTCGTCTGAAACGATCAAATTCAGTATATGCTTCGTAAGCTTCACTTAGGGCATTCTTTTTGAAAAGTCCATTTAGGATTTATCAGTTTTGCCACACCATCATTTGCATTAAGAATGTCTATGCTCATTTTACTAAACACTTTGTCTCTCACTGAACCTTCTTCAGGAAGCGACAGCGCTATAGCTACTGCTCTCTTTTTCTTGTCCAAATCTGTCAATGTTTCCCACGCTTTAACTTCGTCAACCCAGTGAGAATATGGTTTCTGTGCTGAAAACACTGGTGGTATTTTGTAGTTACATGTAATTGAGGTCGCCATAATGTCTGCCGGTATTTATGCTGAGCAGTCTTGAAGAACACTATCACCAAACACTGATTGTCTATTTCTGAATGACACTGTCGCTGAACGCTATTTTTTTTTCCTGGTTGCATACAGGTGCTGAACGCTGATTATTCCCTTCAGACGAAACGCTAAACTTTTAGAACATCTACTGAGGTCCGATGATCATCGCAATATAGTTGCAGTTTGCTCCTCTCCCATGTTAGATTGACCAATATTCAGCTATATACATTATTGAAGGCTCCAGCTGGTGTGCACATTTTGGGAGGTCATATGTAGCTTTATGCATATGGTGTTATATCCAGCTGGTCATCTTTATGCAATTTTTGGGAGGACCATAGGTCGCCTCGCATATATAAGAGAATGCATCGGCCTAACAATTTTTGACAATTTTAATAATTTTGTATTGTATTCTTTAACAATTTTATAATTTCACCCATACAGAGCTGCAGACAAACATGAGCAGACGAAACTCTTCTATATGCTTCTATATATGTGTGGGGCTCCCTGCAGGGTAATGGATGTTTTTTATTTTATGTCCTAAAAATTGTAAGAAACATTTATTTAAAAAAAATGATAAACAATTGTTAGGCCAATGCATTCTCTTATATATGCGAGGCGACCTATTGTCGACTCGCATATATAAGAGAATGCATTGGCACAGGGTAAAAAAATATATAACAAAAGAGTATTAAGTATGAGTATGAGACATGACACAAGCCATATTTCCGACTAAATCCTGAAAAGTTACCCATAATTCTGCTGTGGTTAAGGAGTCGATTAATTAGAGCATTACTGTATTTAGTGTGAACTGCTTCATATGATATATACATGTACATGTACTTTAAATATATACCGGTATATTAGGCAAGGGATATATGGGTCTGGTCACATTTCGATATGTATTCCGATACAAGGTTCATGATAGGAATACCTACCTATCTAGATATCTAGATACAGTAATGCCCTAAGTAATCGACCTCTTAACCACAGCAGAATTATGGGTAACTTTTCAGGATTTAGTCTGAAATATGGCTTGTTGCCATTCATCGGAAAGCTCTCCCCCGAGAGCTTTCCGATGAATGGCAACAAGCCATATTTCAGACTAAATCCTGAAAAGTTACCCATAATTCTGCTGTGGTTAAGAGGTCACTTACTTAGGGCATTACTGTACCTCAGGTGAATATGCTAATGGTTACTATTCAAACAGCATTTGGGCATATCGGCTAAATGTGTCTCAGCATTCTGTGTATCTCGATTCACTGGTGCAACCGTTGTATCTCCCATGATGGGCCATACCTGAATGTACTTAATATACATGTATATACTGGATACCTGTACATGTATATTAGGGGAGAGGGATTATGTTAGGCAAATTGCAGCAGCTATCAATTTTGGTTCCTATATCGAAAAATACGGTTTACGTGTGCGAAAGATTTGAAGACAAATTCTATAACCGCGTGTTATAGTAAATTGTCTGCAAACTTATCGGTTATAACCCAAATCGAAACAAGAGTTACAATGTATTTCTTATGATTTAATCCATCATTTCACGGAACAACCACCATATCAAGTAGAAAGCAGAAGTAATATAAGTGAAAAACTTTCCAAAGAAAATCACACTGCGTAAAGTTGAAACAGACATGCACCATGCAGCTGTGACCGGTGCACGTGGGATTTATATATTTCGACTGTGGTGACACGGAGACTTGTTAGTTTCGATTCCGTGTTTCATTTCTTTGCATGAGTGCTTTATCTACATGTAGGTAATTGTGCACTTATGATTAGCAGGAAGTATTCTTCCCAAGTATTGTTCATATTGCTGTACTATTAAAAGTAACAATGCCACATAGCTTAGCAACTTTGAGCTATAATAAGGTGCATATAATATGACCCCAAAATGACTCGTACCGGTACATGTACATGTCAACAGCTACATGTATATGTATGACAATTTCATAATGATCCGACAAAAGGTACGACCTGTAGCCCAAAAATTAAATCCATTAGAATGGGCTACAGATCGTTCTGTTCGTCTGATCATTTGTCATGGATGTTAATATTGACATGCAGATGGGAACGAGTTATCTTGGTGTCATTCGGCCATAAAACATGGCCACCGTCAGCCATCTTGGATTTTACTCTTTGCATGATTAAATCCTTTGGCACGGGCTACAGGTCGTACCTTTGGTCGGATCATCATGTAGATGGGAACGAGTCATTTTGGGGTCATTCGCCCACGAAACATGTCCCGTGGCAGCCATCTTGGATTTTACTCTTTGCATGACTTAATCCTTTGGCACGAGCTACAAGTCGTACCTTTGGTTGGATCATCATGAAATTTCTTGGGATTTCAAAATTCAATCCATTAGCATTTGCTACAGGCCGGAGTGGTCATCTGATCATTATGAAATTTGTCATGGCTGTTGACATTGACATGTACATGTACATGGGAAACGAGTCATTTTGGGGGTCATTCGGCAAATAAATATGGCCACCAGTGGCCATCTTAAATTTCAAAGTTCAATCCATTTGCAGAGTGAATGAATTCAAGGGAGAACATGCTTTTATCCAATGCTTCATGCTTGGCTTATTTTCAATACACATGGTCATGATTGATCCACCATATTCCATGGGACCATGACAACACTATTTATATCGCTTACGTCTGAAATTTTTTTATTTTTATTTTTTTTTTTTAAACCCTGCCTGTCTGGAAATTTTTTCCAATCGGAAACAGAAGTTTTTTGTTTTGGCCATACCTGTAGCATGGACTAAGGCCCAACTGTTCATCTGACATCATGAAATTGTCCAGGATGTTAATATTGACATGCAGATGGGAACAAGTCATTTTGGGGTCATCAACTTCCCTCATCCGACAAACACCAAACTTCATATTGATCTTGATATTTATCTACTAGATGGGAGCTACATGTATCAAATATTTTTGAATGTCATTGGAAAACATAGCCGCCAGTGGCCATCCTGGATTTTACTTTACATGTACTTATATCTCTTCATGTTGATAGTCTAGTATTACTTAGACATTTCAAATTTCCGCATTCCTAATCGCTCCATTGACTGTAACACATGAAATTATTCCCTTTCCAAGTTGACACTTTAATTTATCGTCAGCTGCCCCTACTGAAAAATGTTTTATCATCCAAAGTAGACATAAAATTAAATTTTATTGCTCAGCCATAGATTATACATGTACATGTAATGTAACTTAGATTTCACAAAATTTATGTAATTTTTTGTTATCAGTTGCTATGAATTATGGGTAACTGGAAAATACCATTATACATTATTGTAAAATAACATTTACATTTTTGTAAATTGGGTTGTATGAGTTTTATCAAATATGATGAAATATCTTATGGATGGAATTCAGGTTTAAAACAATGAAAGCAAAAAAAATATATATTAGTATAAAAACATAAGATGACCTACAGGGTACATGTACAACAATGCCCTAAATAATCAACTCCTTAACCACAGCAGAATTAGGGGTAATTCTGCTGTGGTTAAGGAGTCGATTATTTAGAGCATTACTGTATAAAATTATCAGATGACCTACAGGGTACATACATGTACCTACCCAAACTTTTTACATTGGGTAAGGAATGTGGCAACACAGATTTTTATAATAGCCGCCTTAACAGGATCTCTTTTTTTTCCAGGTCGAAGTTGCAATACCACTATAATAATGACAATGAGTGGATTTCGGGAACTGGACAACTGCTCGATTATTGAAGGATCACTACGAATAGCTATGGTAGATCCCAAGGAAAACGAGACTTACGAGCATATTGAATACCCACTATTACGCGAAGTCACCGATTATATTCTCTTATATCGAGTTGGTGGCCTAAAGTCATTGGAAACGATCTTTCCAAATTTACAAATCATTCGTGGATTGGAGCTATTTGAGGAATATAGTTTTGTGGCTTATGAAAATTTTGATATGGTCGAAGTTGGTCTTAAATCGCTGACGACTATCGATCGAGGAGCAGTACGATTGGCTAATAATCCACATCTCTGTTATATCCATACCATCGACTGGGAAGAAATCATGCCGAATGCTGCATATCAGAATAAACGTGTCTTCAAAGATAACGCTGATCAGTGTGGTGAAAACTGTCTTGGCATTTGTCCGAAAACCTACAATTCTGAATCACAGTTGGAAGTTCCTCGATGCTGGAGCGAACAATCTTGTCAAAAGAATTTGAGTGAGTAATGATTTATATAACAATCACATGTATGATGTCAGGGTTAATGACGACAAGGCATCAGAAACTGGAAGATCAAGCACAGTTTTAAAATACAGTAATGCCCTAAATAATCGACTCCTTAACCACAGCAGAATTATGGGTACCTTTTCAGGATTTAGTCGGAAATATGGCTTGTTGCCATTCATTTCATTCATCGGAAATGAATGGCAACAAGCCATATTTTCGACTAAATCCTGAAAAGTTAACCATACATGTAATAGGCCTGTAACGATTCATCGCGATTTCAAGATTCTATACGCGATTCATTTGACTGTAATTTCGATACACTACGATACAGTTCCGCTTCCGTATTATGCAGTTACCATACAAAGTCAATCGGGTCCCCTCATTCGTTTCAGTAAGCTGTGAATGCTTACGAAGTGTTATCGGAAGTAAATCTGTAAATTTCGTTTGTTTCCGTGAGCTCACACTTTGACCTTTGACACAAACGTTGGCGGAAGTGAAATGACTGACCTCCGTAACCTACGTAGCCTCAGACTGTAAGCCATGCTCTGATTGGTTTAATTTGATGAACTGCTGTCATTTCAACCTATCAAATACTAGTATATTGGATATATCGTCTGCGCAAAACAACAACACGTGGGCCATGGAAAGATGTCTGCTGAAGAAAGCTTAAAACTTCATGCATTTAGACTCAATGATTCATTCCCCATATTGAAATACTAGTTTGTAAATAGAGTTGAAAATTATCAAACTAGGCTGCTCAGCTCAGCCAGCTGTTGTGATTATGTGATATATAAACAGATGAGTGAGAAACTTTTCAACTTTTTTACCGACTTCAGTATCAATATGTCATGTTGTACTGGTATTTCCGGATGTGTACGAGCATACTTCAATACTACATACTACAATACACATACATGTATAACTAAACAATTATGAAAGTCCACAGTAATATTAGAAAAACTATCATTAAAACTCAACCTGAGAGTTGTGCAAATTTGGAGTGTTGAACTTGAATAGCTATTTACTCGTGGGATCAAATTTTGCGTATCGCGATACGTATATCGTTGGCCCCGTATCGTGATACGTATCGTATCGTGACCAAGCGTATCGTTACAGGCCTAACATGTAATTCTGCTGTGGTTAAAGAGTCGATTATTTGGAAATTCCATAACTGACACAGCAACAGTTGGAAATTTCAAACCAAATATACTGTAGATGGAAATTGCTATGAAACATGCAGTTTGATTTTTCAACTGATATTTAAAGGGACGGGCGGCTTTCATTGTAGGTTATAATTTAGAAATAACATTATCATGTTATGATTTAAATATCCTCAAGAATATACTAATAGTACAGCATAATGATGATATGAATGCGATATTATTCACAAAACATGCTTTGTGTCAGAGAAAATGTAGGTCGTGTGTTGTTTAGTTTCTTGAAAAAAGCGTTTAGTTTCTTGCAAAAAGCGCAGTGAATTGTTTATAAGAAGTCACGATATTGCATCATTTCCTTATTTAGATTTGCGTGCATTATAAGTCGGTTGTAAAACACCTAATTTTGTGCGTCTATGACTTATAACTCACAATTACAATAAGGTAGGAGAAAATACTAACTGGTAGGGCTGGGGGATATTTCAATATATTGACTATAGTCAGTTTGGAAAAGAAAAACCGTATTGAAACCGTGTGTAAAATAAAAAATCAATATATCTCGAAAGATGGTTTCAAATTACAATCCAATAATGAGTTGAATACTTTAGCGGACCGCTGATTTAAAGCAGCCTTTATCGGTCGCTCCCAAGACTCCATTGTCTTTTATTGTAACCAATCACGCAACGGTTGTATTTTGGGCTTGAAGTAGAGCGATGGAGTATCTTCTTCCGATTCCAACCTGGTAGCCGTGTAACGTCACGAGCGATACTTCATCCAAACTTTCCGACTCACGACTCGGCGGTATTTGTCGTTCAATTATATCTTAAAACTTGACTCAGGTTGACTGGCAAATCCGTGACATTCATTCAACTACCGATAGCCTGCCATTGAGTATTTGCAGATGCTGAATATGACCCGCAGGTTTTGACGAAGTATATCGTCAAACTCCATGTAGGGTTTACCTCCCTTGATGACTCGGTAAGACCTCTGCTACTGGCGACATTTCACACACATTTGGTGGACTTCCGCGATATTAAAATATATACTCGGCAAACAGAGCAACATGCTGACCTTGTTAAGCACACAAAATATCGAACAAAATTTGTACAATGTATTTATACATGTTAGTGTTCCTTGCCAAGAATTTGGACAAATAAACTCACGAACTGCAATATTGTATTACCTTTCAATGATTAATTATGATTATCTTGTTCCCGTGTTCAAAAATTTATTAAAAATGTTCCGTAATTCATTGTGTGTGATAAACTGCAGACAGCTCAGAATGAACCATCTTGGCCCAATTCTACTAGGTCCTCTATCAACCTATGAGCACGTGCTTAGCTATGACGTAACGTGAATGTGCATAGTGTGCTGATATGTAAACAATGGAGTAATCAGGATAACGTGCACCTGTAATTCACTCAATGTTATTGCGTATTCCAGAAGGCAGGAACTTAATAGAATGGGCACATGCCATTCTGAGAATACATGTAGTTTATCATTTACTGCCTGGCAATAGTGTGTACAATTTTATATACTAGTAACGAAATCCCGGAGTGTTATATCTCTCGTTTAAAATTTGATTTTACGTGGTATTTTTCAATAGTAAAATAATATTCAATAAAACCGTATATTGCGGTGTTATTTTGGAAAAATCGCGTTTTTTAAAAAACGTCAATACCGCCCAACCCTACTAACTGGATTGAAAAATATTCATCTCTTTGCAAGAACAATTATATTATGTACACATTTTCTGTCTGATCATTTCCCAGCCATGAAGTAACATGGATTAGCTGGATTTTGAACTGACAGTGGGTAAAATTGATTGTAACTTTGTTGATTGCACCAATTATTTTATCTTGGCCTTCAATAGCGCAACAGAACATTTTCATTGGACGATCCGGTAATTCCAAGTGTTTGTCTATAAACAAATTATTTTGTAATGTTTTTGATGTTTGTTTACATAACAAAGCAAACAAACGTGACAATAACATGCAATTTATGCTCTAACTCCTATTTTGGGGAACCTGCCCTGGCATGTGGGGAGTGATTGACACAAACACCCGATTGATGGTCCGACGAATTTATTTCGCCTCTGGTTGATAATCGTCCAGCCTTGATAAGCATGGAATATTCTATTACATAATAATTAGTACAATTGGAATTTAGAGGTTCTGAATGAATAAAACCTTGTCGATACATTGATGTTACCCATTTGTGGGTGTAAACCGCCACTATGGCTGAAATTTATAGACGGTCTATTAAATTTCAGCCATACACCCACAGAAAGAGGGTTAAAACTCACCTTTACGGTATCTTTCCGGAAATTCCCGACGAATGTCACAATCGGAAATTGGATGAAAATCGGAAAATTAATCTTAAAATTAAAAATTTACTTTGTTGTGGCTTAACTTAAAACAAAAGACGCTAAATATTTAAATTAGCCCACGAGTACTCAAATTTCCGTAATGTTATTATGTGCGCTGATTGGCTCCATTAAAACTTTTACCTTCGCACGTGGGCGACCTTTTTGATAGGCATTATTTCATTTGCGTAAAGCCGTCATGTGACCGCGTTAGTCACGTGATGTTTACATCGTTCTAATTTTAACTGCATAACAACAACACACCGGTGATTACTGCTCCACGCGGTAAAGTACTCGTCGTGAGTGCATAAATAGTTTTACTTTGTAAATATCCTCTACGCAATATTTAAGAACAACATCTGTCTATTATAAAATATTCTTTCTGTTTATGGCGGTTTTAGCGGATGTGACTATTTTAACAGCTACATGTACATGTATATGTATACCCACGACAAAGGCCGCCCGTATCTTTAATGTGGAATATGTTATTTTCCATCGAAAAATTGAATATACTTTCGGTAAAAGTTTCGTACTGAAATGGCAATTACAGTGTACATGTAGCTGTAGCTGGAATTAGCCAATAGTTTGAAATATTGAAGTACCAGTTGGAAAATTCCGAGGCAAGGATGGTGTTGATCTGGCTCAAGGGTATGTAGTTTGAATATCCAAGATGGAAGATGGAAACCCCCAAATAAAGATCCTCTAGCCACGACCCTAGCTTTAACCGATAGAAAACCATATCAAAGCTTTGAATACTCAACCTGGGAACGCCCTGTAACCCTAGGGCCTGCTGGGCTGCTAGTGATAACTACACAATTTCAACCCACTTTAAAATTTTGTATTTTAATATGATGATGTACAAGCACATCTGTATCTTTGAGTAGTATAGTAATACAGTAATGCCCTAAATTATCGACTCCTTAACCACAGCAGAATTATGGGTAATTTTTCAGGATTTAGTGGGAAATATGGCTTGTTCACATTCATGGGAAAACTCTTTTGTTGCCAGGGGCCGATATTTTCGGCCCTAAAACGGCCGAAAAATTGCGTCGAAAAAAACATTTTGAAAACAGAAAAAAAAAAAATATATTTTTTTTTCTAAAATTGTTTTGGGACATGAATAAAGAGGTGATAGCGAATCTAAAAACACCAGGGTCAGTCATTTTGGGTATTTTTTAGACCTAGATCCATCACCTGGAAATCATAGGACAGTGTCTAAAAAGTGAAAAAGCTCCGGCAACGAAAGAGTTAAGGAGTCGATAATTTAGGACATTACTGTAGTAGACTGCATGTTATTAGTAGTGGTGCTGGTACTGTACTACACAGTATTATTCTATGATTTAATATTAAATCACAGCATACTAGTATGTGGTTGCTCAACTACTTGTCATGTATAATCATATTGTTAAACATGACTTGTAAGATAACCTCCACATGTATATTGCCATCCAACACATAAGACTTCTTCCCACAGGACATGTACAGTAATGCTCTAAATAATCGACTCCTTAACCACAGCAGAATTATGGGTAACTTTTCAGGATTTAGTTGGAAATATGGCTTGTTACCAATCATCGGAAAGCTCTCACTGAAAGCACATGCATGTCTCCAGATACCATGGGGTTCTCGATGGGTGAAAAGTCTCCATTTAACTTTCATACATTTACGAATAAATTGGAGGTACATACCGTAAAAGGGATGAACACTAAAATATATATAATTGTATGTTCTGCATTGTATGGAGTACAAAATAGCTCAAACTTATTTGGGTCCACTGCCGCTGTATAAGTTCGAACCATAGTAAAATCTAGCGTCCATATCGCAACTGAACATTGTAAATTCTCCGACAATAGACCAACGTATTGCGCTTGGAAACTTGAAAGATTTGATGTTGATACGTCAACAGTCACTGAGCATGTGCGCGTCCGTGATTATTGTCGGTGGCATTGTTTGATCTCTTGCAATGTTTAGCGGTCGCATGCATTTGCTGTACTCGGCAGTTCAGGGTACAAATTATTTTCACATATTCTTATATTCTAACTAATCACGATTCGGATGAAACGCATGCGTGTTTGGCATTGGAAAGGGGAAACGTATGCATCTACAATTGTATATAATAAGTCTGTTTGGTTCGCGCAAGATAATTACGCACAAATCTGATAATCTGAGTAACGACAATAACACTAACTAAATTGAATGTGTTTGTTGCAAAAAAAACAAAACATACTGAATTCCAAGATGATTTAAATTGTTTTGTATGTTCGTTTGTTTGATACACCCAGTCACTCGGTAAGACAATCAGCCACACATTTTGGCATTTGGCTCATACTATTGTGTATTGGCAATACAGTTCACGGAGACTGTCGACGAACGCCATTTGTTTGTAGCTACATGTACATGTAACTGCTGCAGTGTTGAAACGATTAATCGATTAGTCGAAATTGACGCGATTATTAAATTAGTCGATCCCGAAATATGCTAGTCGACTAGTCGAGAAAAAGCACTATCTAAGTGCTATCATGACAGCAGTGCCATTGCATGGCAATATTATCATGTAATCTGTAACGGTTAATACATATTAACTTCTTAGAGATTATTGCATTGTTCCTTTAACAATGCCACTGCCAGTCATGCACGAGCGGTGAACTCCATGACCTGAACTGAACCCAATGTATGCACATGTGTGCGCGCGGTCTCTTTTATGTTGATCACCAAAGACACGAAGTGTCGCTGCCGACCGAACACTGTCTAGTTCAATGGGACGCAATTGACCAGTGATAACTTCTAGAGTAATGATGCAACAAAATGGCTTCAATGATATACAAAACATAATTTGGTGCCAATTCAGAGAGACAAATGAACACACCACAGACATCTCGTTAGCGAGACTTACTAACGAGACTTGCCTATTTATTTCCTGGTTACCGGCGACAATATTGTTTATATAAAATGTTTTATTACCTACATTCCCCAAACCATGAGATTATATAGAGGTTGCAGGAGAGCCGGTTTAAGACATCAAATTGGGAGACTTACGGGCAAAACGGGAGATTACATGTACCGGTATATAGTTCACGTGCTTTCTGTTTTAACGTTCTGAAACGAAGAGTTGGATAATCAAAACTGCGATGCCACATGGCCCTTTTTATACGTCATATGGGCATAGAAACGGGAACTCTTAGAAGGGGTCCGACTAGTCGACTAGTAGTCGGTTATCTCTGGCGACTAGTCGATTCATTAAAAACTCTAATCGTTTCAACACTAAACTGCTGACTGTTTCATTTCTATGAGATACCGGTATATAAATTTGAAGGATAGCAATTGTACTGGAAGCTACCATTTCATACCAGTTGATGATTTCATGCGTTTTAACCACACAATCCTCTGGTTATCTTGTGGTTTATAACCGGTTTAAATTCGAACTATAAATAGGGCTCCTTCCTGCTCCTTCTGCGCTTTATTTATCTGTCTGCTTTTACAACCTCAATATCCCTCCAAATGAATGATCGACCATTCTGAAGTACACTTTTTAACTGATTGGGAGAATTGTTTCAGTAGTATAGAAAGGGTTAATTTACGTACTTTTATTTATTTACTAAGACCAACAAGATAGGTATGCAAGTTAGGCCATTCTAAATTAATTAATTGTTTCTCAGGCATTTTTCTTTTAAAGTGATGTGAAACACTCTGGTATGGTTATCAAATAGAAATGGAGAATAATCTTGTTCAAAGTAGTAATTTTTACAAATACTAGTAGTATATCCATATTGACAACACATACCATCATTCTTATATGTGAATTAAATGCAGTGACTCTCGATGGCGAAATCGTTTTCGTTAGTTCATCGCCGATAGATACCCCGCTGGACAAAACAAGTGTCCACTGCCACCGCGGTGTACTTGCCGTTCGGCCACGGTGTCAGTTTGTGTAACCGTGGTTGAGCACCGCGGGCCGAACGGCAAGTACACTGCAGCCGGACGGCAAGTACACCATGGCTGAACGGCAAGTACACCGCGGCCAAACAGCAAGTACACCGCGGCCGAACGGCATGTTCACCGGGGTTAGATTTCTGGTTTGTATCGTCTTTTTTTTTCAATTTAAAACAAGTATTTTATGTAGTACTTAATATACGAAGGATAGTATTTTTAATTAAAGGAAATATAATAATATAATTGTCCGTACATAATCTCGACTTCGTGGTCATTATGACTATTAATAAACCACATTATCTATGGACCCAATGTTTCAACCATAACGCAGATTTTATTGGAACTCTGTTGGCAATTACAAAAAATAATTCTTGCATCTCGTGCTATCAGATCGGCATCAACTGTCAATCATCGAGGATTAGGTTGGGATATTTTATTCTCTGCTCCAATTGGATGGCTGTGGGAGGAGCTTACCGATATTTTGTTCTAATGTGGTATACGTTGACACCATAACCGATAAATCAGTAAATTTAATAATTCCCATTAGAACTCTGCATTAAGTTGTCAACATAAAATGAACTGGAGTATGTAGTTTGGGTTGTACAACATTCAAGATTTGGAGGCTGGAAACTCAGAATAATTCTATAAATAATTTCCAGCCAGTCCTTCTACATGCAGCTGCCTTTAAGTAGTCTTTTTATACATACACTCTATTCGGGTGTGCGACGTACGGTACGACATTGCTTATAACGCTGTAATAGTGTTTTTAATCCAGTGGCAATTATTTAAAAAATATGGGATAATCAGCATATTAAATAAAAGTGTAATATTCTCGATCCATATGTGGCAAATCCATTGCCCCGTGAAAATTAACGAACTGCGAGCGCCAGAAACAGGAAATGTGCTATATTTTACGATTTTGTTCTATAATTCAATGCACGGTATGCATGAGGATGAACTGAATACAGATTACACAAACAACAAATACTGTTGGCTGGTAGTAACGATAATTGTGTGTTAAAAACTTGTGTATAAGGCCAAAATGAATAATGCACGCGTTTCCGGCAACGGACAACCCAAAATTAGTCGTGGGCGGTAAGGTTTTCATTTTACTTAATTGGAACAAAACTCGACTTACAACATGTATAGTTTGATGAGGGACAGTGTGCGGGCGGCGGACGGGCGGGTGGGCGGCGTGTTTTGCTTATAACTCAACCGTTTATTGACGGATTAAAAAAAATTTGGTGTGTGAGTACATATCCATGCACGTAAGCTGCAGACAAAAAAATCGGGTTCGTCCGCACATTTATTACAGAGTTATGGCCCTTTGCCATTTTTCACTGATTTTAGTCTCGTTAGCGCAACAACTTCAACAAACGTTATCTGATTCGATTGAAATATTTGGGATATAGGTGTCTCCCAAGAATATCTCGGACGAGTTCGAAAACCGGCCTGGTCCGATAAAATTTGATAGAGTTATGGCCCTTAATTAGTCATTTTTCACGAATTTTCAGCTCGTTAGCACGATAACTTCAACAAACGTTATCCGATTTGATTGAAATTTTGTATATAGGTGTCTCCCAAGAATACCTCGGACGAGTTAGAAAACCGGCCCGGTCCGATAAAATTTGATAGAGTTATGGTCCTTAAGTAGTCATTTTGTACAAATTTTGAGCTCGTTAGCGCGATAACTTCAACAAACGTCATCCGATTCAACTAAAATTTGGTATATAAGTGTCTTCCAATAATATCCTGGACGAGTTTGAAAACCAGCCCGGTCCGATAAAATTTGATAGAGTTATCAGGAGTTATGGTCCTTAAGTAGTCATTTTGTACGAATTTTGAGCTCGTTAGCGCGATAACTTCAACAAACGTCATCCGATTCAACTAAAATTTGGTATATAAGTGTCTTCCAATAATATCCTGGACGAGTTCGAAAACCAGCCTGGCCCGATAAAATTTGATAGAGTTATGGCCCTTAATTAGTCATTTTGCGATAACTTGAACAAATATTAACCGATTTTACCTATTAATTAGTCTACCGATACTGATGCACACCAATTGGCGGTAGCCACCGGCGGTAAGCCACCGAAAACGAGACACAGCATCTCTGATGCCACCTCTTGTTCTGTTTTATTATGCAATTGAAATCTGAAGCCTTTATATCGGTAAATAAATTGTCGCGTAATGTAGTCAAAATTACATCAGTTTGTTGTATTCTCTAAAATACATTCCTTTAGATAAGATTTTAGTCATCATATTAGAATATTAGAATTAGAATTTTTGCACACATCTGTATCTCTCAAATGCCAGGTGCGCGCGAATTACGTCAGCATTATTCAGAAATTGGGGCACCGTCACGAGGACTGTAGCAATCGACATTGTTTGCTACATCGTAACTGTTGTTTGAGTGAACATGATTACATGTAACTTTCTCCTCGATATTCCCTTTCAAGTTTCATCAATGGTCCACTGGCATGCTGCCGCGGCTTTCTTTAAAGTAACTATTGAAAAGATTTGAAATATTTAGGCACATTAAATCTTTGCGGGCGAAAAAATAGCTTACCACGCACAAACGCTCTTATTTTTCATTCTGAAGAAAATTCTGGCACAGATTTTTATACATTCAATGGCCGGCAGTAATTTCCAGAAGGTGGATGTAGTCAGTGTAATTTCAAACCAAATAATATTTTTAATTAATGTAAAAAAAAATTATTTGATCAAGAGAAAACAGAACATCACAATAACAAATATTTAAACATGGACAAACAAACAGTTCAAAGGAGGATGCGACAACAAATCATAATCCTTATTTTATAATCAGTCATAAATAACGTACAGGCTGATGAGTCAATTCTCTAATGATGAAGCTGTCACTCGTGCACGGCATTCCGATGCTTACTTGTCAAATAGACACGTGCTGCCAAATCTAGAGGGAGCTTAATTGTTATCGTCAACATCACACTTCCGTGTCACCTAATAATTAACATCGGGGACCTCTTCTAATCAGGATGGATTATGACACCTTGATTTTATGACAGTATACCGGTAGGACGTTGACTACTTATAAGATTATCACACCTTCTCACCAGACCACATTGTGATAGTAACAGTTATGCCCTGTGCCAATGCATTCTCTTATATATGCGAGTCGACCATAGGTCGCCTCGCATATATAAGAGAATGCATTGGCCTAAAAAAAATCTTTTTTTACCATTTTTTCTTACATTCTTTAACAATTTTATAATTTTTAATGTGTTAAGCCAATGCATTCTCTTATATATGCGAGGCGACCTATGGTCGACTCGCATATATAAGAGAATGCATTGGCACAGGGCCCTTTCTGTTGGGTAAAGGGTTAAGAAAAGTTTTAGAAAGTCTCTTCTTTCCCGTAGTGTATCATCTCGATAAGTGGATTGAAATCTGCTCCTCCTTTCATTAAGCAATCAGCTATTTGTTGTCCAGTTTTTATCCATTTCACTGAAACATCTTCCTTGTTTACACTTTCTTCGATACTAGCCAGGTCCAGTCGAAGACGTTTTTCAGATATGAGTTTTGTGGAATGCACATTCTGACACAGGGATTTATTGTCAATCAGACACGTTATTGGAACATGTGTGTCTGAAGCTCCTTTCTTGTTAATCATTTCTTGCAGAATACTTCTCACAAAATATAAGAGAATGCATTGGCACAGGGCCCTCCTGTTGGGTAAAGGGTTAAGAAGTGGTGACGTTCTAATGGTTCTTGTGCCCAATCTGAACAGGTACCGCTTTCCTCGTCCATCATGATAAAAAGTTGAGTCATGATCCAGGAGTAGTTTACAGAAATTTGGAAAAGAGATTAGGAACGTACATACCAAAATTTATTTTAAATAGACAAAACTTATAATTGATAAGTTATAAATGTCACTCATATTTTTAAAAAGGTCGAAATGACCCCGGAAAGCGTCATTAGTTGCTAGCGCTTGATTTACAATGTATGACTTCCTTAACGGTCGTCACATTTATCCTTTTTGGCACTTAATAGATAGCAAGATGAGTTGACTATAGATAATAATTTTTACTGAAAGTTTTTTTTTTTCACAAGCACGAGCAGTGTTGTCATGGGTACATGTATATCTTCTCTTTCAGATTGTACAAACTGCCGATTTTGTAACAGTTTAGGACAGTGTTGTCATGAGTATTGTCTCGGTGGCTGTCATAAACCCAAGGATAAAACAAGCTGCTTCTCTTGTAAGCTCAACTACAATGGTGCCTGTCAGAAGGAGTGCCCAAAGAACACTTATGTCGTACGTATTAATAATTATTATATGCTCAACAATAGATTATAGAAGAAATCGCAAACAGATAATAATCGTTACCCACCGCTAGCAGTTAAGATATAGAAAGTTACACTTTCATTGTAGCTTTGACATTACGGACGTCTATAACATATCTGAATTTCTGGAGCCTAAATTCATTTTCATTATAAGTACCATGTTGTTTGCATCGTTCATAGAACACATGAGTGGGTTTAGCACTAATCTATGGCTCAAATTCATTCATTTGTTGCATATATTCTTTTGAGTATAAAAGGAGATGGTCCCATAAATGGCCGGATTTAAAGTACAGTCCCCTTTTAACACTTCCATGTAAGAGTATGCACAGGATCTTTAATGTGTAGCTCCCGTCATGAAAGGGCTAACCGTCTTTGTTTATTTTTTCTGCAGTATCGAGATTACTTATGTGTGTCCGCACAAGAATGTAAGCATAACAGCAACTACCTACTGGAGGCCGAGGGTAACAAAACCTGTGTTAAAGGATGTCCCCATAAATATAGTAAAAATGAAGAAACCAAGTTCTGTGAACTGTGTCATCATGACTCAGTATGTAAAAAAGGTAAGAATATTTATAAAGCTGCCTTATCTGATAAAGCATCCAGCACCAATAGATACCTACAGTAATACCCTAAATAATCGACTCTTTAACCACAGCAGAATTATGGGTAATTTTTCATGATTTTGTCAGAAATATGGCTTGTTGCCATTCATCGGAAAGCTCTCAGCATGCAAATTGTTACGGGCCCCACGATCTTGGTTAAGTTGACTCAATAATTAACTAATAAAATGCAGCTAAAGCACAGTAAGCGAAGTGTTAACAATGATTGTCGGAGAAGTCATAGCATCAGATGTTAAACCAAATGTACCTTGTTCGTTCGATCTAGTGCCGGAAATCCTATTTTTCCTACTAATTCTTGTTGAACCAGAAGCAGAAATAAAAAAAACTGCTGCAATTTTGCAATTAAATATCTCTTTAATATCTCTATAATCGGTGACGTCACAAAATCAGATAGACTTTTTATACCCTGCAGTGGATATGTGTACTCTTAACATTATACACATGGTATGGACTCACCTTTTCATAACCCAGACATTCTGGTGATTAGTCCATTATAAAATTATTAATTCAGACCATCTAATCCATTACGCTCACATAAAGCTAATTAGGATAGATGTTGAATGCAATGGTTCACTCTATCTATCTCCTATTAAATAATGTACCTTTCAGTGTCTGTCACATTGTCTTATGAGTAGTGTAGCTTACACTTGGCAGGAGGCAGTTATGATCAGTGTGTGATTTAATGTCTTTTTTTTATATCAGTTCAATGCCATTTGATAGGACACATTATTTGTCAGACTTTCAAGGGCAAGCTGACATTGTTCTGATCGAGGCAGATGTCCATAGTTCCTCTCCTCGTGATCATGTTTCTTGCCATCACACACAACAATGTGTAGCTGCTTGGTGTGTGTGTGGGGGGGGGGGGGTGAACATTCTCACACAAGTTTGTTGTGTCGCAATGTTAAACCCAGAGCCATTGCGTATAACAGACAAATGCGATAAAGTTCACCTCCTTCCAATACTTGTTCGGTTCTGTTTATTACACACTGGCAGCCAATATCCTTCATTGTCAAAATAATTATACCCCCAATGTCCCCATCCCAAAAGATTGGATTACATGCGTCCGTCTGTCCGCTCATATATCTCAACCTGATGAGATGGATTCTCAATTAAACTGAGTGCTTAACCTGAATGCCAAACCTGCATACCAAATTTCATTGAGATGCGATAACCCATGGTTGAGATATACAGTACGAGCGGTCGGATAGAAAGCCAACATTCTCAGAGAAACAAAGGGGGATAACTCTTGAACAGAAAATGTGAACAACGTCAATGAACCCTCTTTTGAAAGATGCCAAACCTGCATGCCAAATTTCATGAAGATCATTGATGTTCACATTTTCTGTTCAAAAAGTTACTTTATTTGAAAATATTGGATTTCAATCCGTAGTTTGTTAGAATTGTCAAGTAATTTGTTTGTTCATCACATTTTTCAGCTCACCTGAGACAAAGTCTCCGGTGGAGCTATAGTCATCACTCCTCGTCCGTCGTCCGTCCGTCTGTCCGTCCGTCAACTTTTTAAAAAATATCTTTTCCTCTGAAACCATCATACCGAATTGGTTCATATTTGGTGTGGATGTTCCCTAGGTGACTCTCATTCAGATTTGTTCAAATGAGGTCACTGGGTCAAATAGTTGCGAAACCAGGGCCATAACTCTATTCCTCCATAGTAATTCTTACAACAACTTCTTGTCCATAACCATTGTGCCGATTTAGCCAGCCCATTTAATTCAGATTGTTTGGCTTCGGCAATCTGCTACGGCAACCCTTTACCGTGGCCCAGTTTGCTTCAGCAAATGGCTTTGGCATTGCCGTAGCCAATTATGAGGGCTGTTTAGCTAATATTTGGTATGGAGGGTCCTTGGGTGACTGGTGTTCAGATTTGTTTAAATGAGGTCACCCGGTCAATTAGTTGAGAAACCAGGGCCATAACTCCTAGTAATTCTTACAATGACTTCTTCTAAAAAACTATTGGGCCGATTTAGCTTATATTTGGTACTGAGGGACCTTGGGTGACTGGGAATCAGATTTGTTCAAATTGGGTCACTGGGTCAAATAGGGGCGGAGCCAGGGACATAACTCTAAAAACCAAAAAATAACATTTTTGCATTTTGGTCATATTTGGTGTGGATGTTCCCTAGGTGACTGTCATTCAGATTTGTTCAAATGAGGTCACTGTGTCAAATAGTTGCGAAACCAGGGCCATAACTATATTCCTCCTTGGTAATTCTTATAACGACTTCTTGTCTAGAACCATTATGCCGATTTAGTTTATATTTGGTATGGGGGGTCATTGAATGACTGGGGTTCAGATTTGTTCAAATGAGGTCACTGGGTCAAATAGGGGTGGAGCCAGGGCCATAATTCCAAAAAAAATAATAAAAAATTCAGGAACTCCTTGATAGTGATGTTCCAATAATGAAAAAGCTTATCGGACTGATTTCCGATAACTGGAGGCACAATCGGCCGATTCCGATGTTTATATATATTGTGTGTTTGTTCCTATAATGGACTTATATACACCCAATGCACTCCATATCCCGCATAGTTTCAAAGCCAAATACATCAAAGAAATATATACACACTGTCGTGACAGTATTTCTGCCGACGTCGGTTGTGTGCTTCCTTTGATGTATACCGGTAGTTGTTTTGACAAAGAGATCAAAGGTGCCGACTCAGAGTAACGTTATGACCATGTGTGGAACACTTGCATGCAGAGTAAAAGTCTTGATTGAATACTTGTAAGTTGCAACAATGTATGGAATGGCGATGATTATTAACTAAATTTTGATTGATGGATAATAATTGCTGTCATATTTGTCTGAGATTTCCCAAGTTTCCATTGGTCACACCTTTTATCTTTTAACAACTCGGAAGCTTTTATAGTTCCGCCTGCTCAATTTTTGTTTCGCAAGTTCAACGAGGAGCTAAGCGTATTTCATAGCATACGTTGTACAGACGAAAAAGCTAATTATGCCCCTACTAACGTTGATCGTTATTGAAGACAGTTCTGATAACAACTGTATTAATTCATTCAGTGTGTGCTTCAAGTTATTGACATAGCATGTGACGTCACATGACACGTGCTCTAGAGAAAGCCTCACTGTAATCAGGTCAGCTTTTTAATTAAAGCTTTCTTTGAATCTATTTCGTGTCAACGCGATTGAACCAATAACTTCATATTACACGGGATGTCGGGGATGTCGGGCATGTGTATTGCCATTCTTATAATATATCATCATATCAGACTGCTTTGATGATGCCAATGGCTTCTTTTTAGGCTGTTACAACTGCGTTTTACATGCAATACTACAGTTGTATTGCGTATGTTTATTAAAGCGTGCACATTGCGCTTAGATACTAGAACGTTTTTATTTATTTTGACAATCGGTAAAAGCCGATGTTCAACTGCGAGGTACGATTAATTTCCGATGGGCTATTATCGGCCGATGGCCGATTCCGATTATCGGAACATCACTACTCCTTGATCAATTTAACATACAAAAAAAAAATATCACCCTCCCCCCACATGACCCAGAATCCCACCCTGCCCCCAACCATCTCCTAACTCACAGGATCTCTCCCACCAGCAGATTAAGTCAATTGTATTAGCTACAGACAGAGAGAGAGAGTTAATATAAATACACACACAGTCATCAATTGAGATGTTTATCAGGCTGACAGGTGTGAACTAATGCTTAGCTAGCACTCATGCCAGTGTGTGTTATTAAAATAAAATCAAAACAAATTATTATTCTCTAACCTGAATTTAGTGTGTCTGGCATTTGCAGAATGAGGTCCCCAGAGGGTGAATTTAGTTATGCTACCCTGCACAGCAGTCTAGCATCACCAAATACACTAGCCAGGGTCCTCATTCTGCTTAGGCCTCATCTTCTGGGAAGTATATAGGCACTTAAATTGACATTTTTACTTACTTTTTCCCTTCTGTTTAGTTTCTATATCCCCTAATTTGTGAATATAAAATGCATAATTGAGGTGCCCCAATGGGTGCACATCACCAACTCTAACTGGAGAACTTCAATCTAATGCTATGTCTCCCATAGCAGTTGAGGCCTACACAAATGAGGTCCCCAGAGGGTGAATTTGGTGATGCTAGCCTGCATTGCAGGATTGTGTCATTAAATTCACCCTTTGGGGACCTCATTCTGCAAATGTCAGACACTATGTTCAGGCTTGTCTGTTCGAATATTATGTTCTTAACCACCAGTATCCAGTTGAACTCATTATACCCTGATTTTGCACAGAAAACTTGGGGGGGGGGGGGGTATATTGGATTGAATTTGTCAGTCTCTGTGTCAGACTGTTCTCCCATCCATCCATCTGTCATTATGTCTCTATCCGTCCATCAATTGTTTTTAGCTCACCTGAGACGAGTCTCCGGTGGAGCCATAGTCATCACTCCATCGTCCGTCTGTCAACAATTCTTTGAACATCTTCTCCTCTGAAACCATCAGACCGATTGGGTTTATATTTGGTGTGGATGTTCCCTAGGTGACTCTTATTCAGATTTGTTCAAATGAGGTCACCAAGTCAAATAGTTTTGATGTCAGGACCATAACTATTTTTCCACATAGTAATTCTTAAAACGACTTCTTTTCTGAAGTTGTCAGGCCGAATGGGTTCACATTTGGTATGAGGGTACCTTGGGTGACTGTGGTTCAGATTTGTTCAAATGAGGTCACTGGGTCAAATGTGGGTGGGGCTATGGACATAAATCTGAAGAATTTTTTTTTAGATTTAACTTATTGCTCAATTTAACCCCCCCCCCCCAAAATTATGTCTATTTTATTTTTAATAAATAATTGTTTTTTTTATTAGGCCAAAAAAAATTAATTAATTGATTCTCAGGCACCGCCGCTCTCATAAAATAGGGGCCGCCTAACTCTTTTTATTTGAAATCCAAACAACCAACGATCAAATAATTCAAATCGCAGCCGATTCTCGTTCAAGTGGCGAGTTCTCCGTTTGCGGAAGTGCCGGAATTCGCTATTTCCGGTTTACGCTTTTAGCACGTGGTAATGTAATAATTACGACAGGAATACCACTTCGAAACGAACTACGGCGAGTTATGGCAGTGCGCTGCTGGGGAGATGATAGGCCTCGGTATTTACGCAAAAAACATGATTAAATAAAGCGAACTAATGTCATTCATTAAAGCAGGTTGCATTATTTATAGTTATTTGTAAGTTCACAAACAAACGAGTCGTGCCGTTTCTTCACCGGCAAATTCCGTGATTTGAAAAAACACGATGTTGTTGACATATTATATTTCGTTACAAAATTGTCAGAAAATGGGCTGTATTGTCCATAGAATGCGATAAAACAATTGGGCAAATGGCCGAAAAAATATTCATTGATGAGGATGAATCGGCAGAGTCGATACCGACAAATATAAACCCCTATATTTGTGAAAATGACATTGACACTTTTCTCCAAACTCTCTCTGAAGCCAGTGATTCGAGTGAAGGACCACCAGTTTCAAACATTTGACCCAGCTCAGCCCAAGGACATCCAAGCACTCTATGACCAATTAAAAACAATTGATGATTCGATTGATGGATCTGAAAGTACTAGTGCTCAATTCAAATCCAAATCTGGTTTGCACAAATTTATTGAGCATTGCTGCACCTTGAAACATTATACTTTCACAATTAAAAAGTGTGGTGACTCAAGTTGCGATATTTGCAAAGCATGTCGCTTGCCAACAGAAACATTCTCAGAGCTTCATGCATTACCAGACCCAGTACCAGAACCAGACGAGGAACATTACAAATCATTTAATGAGCTGTATGGAAAATTTCTCACTGTATTCCATTTACACCGTCAGCACAGACTGCGAATAATGTCAAACGAGTTTTGAAGTGCACTGAATGTGATAAATCCAGGTTGCTTTATGGTGACAAGAATGTCAATGACTTGGCTGTGCTAGACCGTTTTCTCGAACTTTATGACTATTCATGTGGTTCCACACTTAACTCTTTCGCTGCCACCCGCCACCACAGACGTACCCCCCAGTGCCACGCATCCTGTACATATATCCATGTATTTCAGGTATATATGGGTAATACATTATATCTCAAGCAGTTTCTAATATAATTAGTTGAAACTTCACATGTATATAGACATAGGTATACCTTGTCGAATGCCACCGTGGACACGCCCACCAAGGTCACGTGACATTGGCGGCCATCTTGGATTAGTGGCTATTTGCCTGTATATGTACATTTTGTGTGGGTATGAATGGGTGTGTTGTTTGTTTTCTAATTTTCAACACAATTATACGATGTCCAACAGTAAGGTACACGGGAGCTACCTATATGAACCCACTTTGGACATAAAATAGATCACGTGACCTTGGCGTCCATTTTGGATTTATGCAAGTTGCCACCTATTTGTAGCAAAATGGGGTACAATGGCGCACTTTGTTGAGTTCGTGCTTTTGTTGCTTGAATATTCCCTGATACAATTCCAAATATAAATATATATATAACCATACCCATATGTATATATACCTGCAGGGGGACATATGACCCTGCTCCGCCCCTTATAAGTCACGTGATCTTGGCGGCCATCTTGAATTTCAGGAAAATTGGTTTTTACGATGATTTATGTGAATTATATGGGTCACGCGGGCGTACGCATGGTCAACTCACCAGCATAATTGATTTACTTGCCTGTTATTATAACTGGAAAACGATACAATAGACAAGGGTTGTTCAAAACCAGTAAAGGTGTATTATAAATAATAGGTATAAGTATCTTATGCGCCGCAGGCGACCCTCGATCATTAGAGTATAGAGGTTAGTTACCCACCCGCCACCCTATCCCGCCACCCATAGTATATTATGCGCCGCAGGGGCCCCTATAGAGGCTACTGCCCACATAAATAATAGGTATAATTATCTTATGCGCCGCAGGTGCCCCTCGATCATTACAGTATAAAGGTTAGTTACCCACCCACCACCCCATCTCGCCACCCATAGTATCTTATGCGCCGCAGTACTGCCCACATAAATAATAGGTATAAGTATCTTATGCGCCGCAGGCGCTCCTCGACCATTAGAGTATAGAGGTAATAATAATAACTTCTTCAGTACTGAGTCTTTTGCGAGCAGCCATTGTCGACTGATAACCCTGTGCTAACAACAATGACGCAATATTCCGGCTCTGACTGTACTCCCATAACGTCAGAAATAGCATGACCTTGAGGACATTGTCGCTTTAAATTGTTCGCGCGCAACAGTACTACAGATAAATACATTGTACACTGTCAAACATGCCGGAAAGAATAGAGTTATATCCCATACATTAGACTACATACCAAATTCGCAAAAATGCGCGATTGGCAGCGTCTCCGAAATTCGCATTTATGCGCGTTTGGCAGCGAAAGAATTAAAGAGCTCATGCACCCAAAAGCACCTACAATAAACCGCATTCTTGAGAGGGTGTATGTTCGACAGAACTTTAAATGCTCTGACCAAATCGAAATTCCATATTTCGGCTGTAAATCCTTCCCAGACATCTGCATAAAATGTGGTGGAATGGAAGATTTGGACAAGGTTGATGGTTGCCATCCACAGTGTAAGACGTGTCTTGAAAAATTTCAGACAGTGCTATCTTGTAAGCGCAACTTCTCTAGTGAGAAACAGGAGAAGTTGAAAGCTAAACGAAACAAGGCAAAATGAGCATGTCTGCAATTTCCCAAGACGCATTTAAACAGTGTGAATGGCAAAAATCAGTTTAATACCTCACTATATTTAATATAATCATTCCATTTTCCATCCTTTCATTTGCTTAGCTTTAAGAGGAACAACCTCGATGTTATTTTAGAAGTAGGATACTTCAATGCATATATTTTATTTTATACACTTTTCCAGTTTTATTTCACTACTAGTCTGTTGTTCTGTTTTGTTTATTGGTTCGCAGTTTCAATTATAATGATTCCACAATTAATTGAGCCTTCTGGTCTTGATTTCGGGGATCCCAGATGTATGTCTGAACTGGCCGTTGGAAATAAAAAATAAAATAAAAACCGCCCTCCCTCATTCATTTGAAAAAAAAATTGCCTGAGAATCAATTCATTAATTTTGTTTGGCCTTAAATAATTTTTTTTTTATTAAATAAAATATTTTTTATTTAAATAAAATAAAAAATATTTAATTGAAATTTTGAAGAACTTAAGACATTACATCGTCGGGGGGGGGGGGGGGGGGGGGGGGTAGGTAGGTACCTCTAGTCACCCACTAAATTTGGTTGACATCAGGGGTTTGTGAGAAAACAGACAGATGTACAGAAATGTTCAGTAAGTTCCATATCCTTGCATTCCCAAGCCATCTCTGTACCACCAAGCATGATAGACACATGTTGTTTATAAAAGAGTGGGAGATTTATAGATAACAGAATTTCTGTGGCTATAGGTGCCCAGAGTCCCAGCTGGGAGTGTATTCATGTCATTCATAATTTAAATGAGATTAATAGTGTTGAGCATTTGTTTTCTAAAGCTGTCAATCTAGCACCATGATTGTTTACAATACCCTGGTCATTAATATCAATTTAAATTCTTTTTCTCAAAGCTGTAATGAAGTGTGTCTGGCATTTGTAGAATGAGGTTCCGGGATGGTGAATTTAATTATTCTACACAGCAGGCTAGCATTGCTAAATACACTCTTTGAGGGCCTCATTCTGCTTAGAAGTATCTAGAGTCTCAAATTGACATTTTTAGCAGATTTTTGTCCTTTTGTTGAGATTCTAAAATGCATAATTGAGCTGTGAAATGGGTGTGCATACTGTCATATGCCACCAACTTCAGCTGTCTGTCGCCAGGTCTCCCATAGCAGTTGATGACTAAGTAAGATTGGGTTCCCAGATGGTGAATTTGGTGATGCTAGCCCACCTTACAGAATATCATCACTACATTCACCCTTTTGGGACCTCAGACACACTAAATTCACGCTTGGCTGTTCCAATATTATTTTCCTTGGTGGCATGTTTAGATCTGTTCCAATTGGGTCCTTTTTGGAAAATCAATTAACTTCAACTCTTAAAAGTGAATGTTTAAAATTATTAGATGAATAGATATCAGAGATGGGGATTCATGTTTGTTCAAATAGGGGCAGAGGTATAAGAGAATTAGCTCTGCCCCACCCACTTAACCTGTATCTATGATGCACGCTACTGGTATAATAAGATAATGTCATATTCTTGCAGGGATGTCCCCACAGTGTTGGGGGGGGGGGGGGGGTGATTTACAGATTTGTTCAATGAAATGTAATTTTTAAGCTCGCCTGAGACGAAGCTATAGTCATCACTTCTCATCTGTCTCCTGTTCATCTGTCTGTCCATCCATCCATCTGTCAACAATTCTTTGAACATCTTCTCTAGATCATAAGACTGAATGGGTTCATATTTGGTGTGGATGTTCCCTTGGTGACTCACATTCAGATTTGTTTAAATGAGGTCACTCTGTCAAATGGTTGTGAAGCCAGGGCCATAACTCTTGCCCCCCCCATAGTAATTCTTAAAAACGACTTCTCATGTACATGTACCATCAGGTTGAATGGGTTCATATAAGAAATGAACGGCGGTTTCAACGTGGTCATGGGATTTTGACCGCGAGAAAAAATCGGCAAACTGCATGAACCCCAAAGGGGTTCATGCGGAGTTTGCTGATTTTTAATCGCGGTCAAAACCCATGAACACGTTGAATCGGCCATTTATTATTTATATTTATATACTTAAATTCATTATCAACTAGGATTGTCTGTCTTTCCCACTATTTATTCATCTTTTTAAATGAACGCATGGAGTTCCGTTAAGAAAGTTTGAATCCTGGTTTTTTGGAAAACCAAACATTTTGAGAATCCCTTCAGGGAGAATGGAAAAAAACGCAATTTCACAGTTAAGTATACACATATGACAAACTGTCTTGCTTAGCTAGTAACTAATGTAGACATGTTGATTTCAAGAATGATATTTGAAACTAACAATTAAGATTCGGCTGTGGATAAGAAATCGACAACACGCCGTTCTACCATTGTGAGGTTCGGGGCGATATTTGTAGCGGTAAGGAAAATGATAAAACGCTATCGAGTAGCGTGTTTTTTGAACATCAACGCTCGGTAACACCGGGCAACAACTGATTATAGACCAAAATAATTTCTTGCCAAATCCGGATGTACTATATAGATACTCAAGCAGTCGGCAATGTCCGACAATCTCCGGTCATTTCCGGGACCAATGTGTTCATAAACCTATGAACGACATTGGAAGTGACGTCACATTGTGTTCATAGGTTTATGAATGCATTGGATAAGGGGGCGTGTCTACTGTAACGCTATGGGGAAATCGGAAGAGATATTAGGTGTATGTAAATATATTTGGTATGAAGGGTCATTGGGTGACTGGAGTTCAGATTTGTTCAAATGGGTCACTTGTTTTAAATGGGGTTTCAAATTTATTCAGATCATATGGGGTCACCAGATTAATTAGGGTGGGACCAGGGACATAACTGTATGTCTCTATGGTAATACTTAAAATGTCTTCTCAAGAGAGGTTGGACTATTTAGCTTACATATAGTATGGAGGATCCTTAATGACTGAGATTCAGATTTGTTAACATGATTCAACCTGTTAAGAAATGACGGGGCTATGGGGACTTAACACTTTTGTGTCTAATAAAATCATTAAAATACAAAATGCATTAAAACATCTACCTTGGAACTACCTGACTGATTAATCTGACATACCTATATGGTGTTTTTGGGTCCATGGATAATTGTGCTTCAAACATGTCTAAATAGTTTTATAAAAAGGCGCTTGTGAGATTGGAAATTTCCAACAATTGAGAAAGTTTGTGAGATGTCGGTTGTGAAATTCCAACCTAAGACTTGATAGTCTGGAGCCCAGTCAGGAAGGGACATGAGCTGGAGGAGGGAGGGCGTGATCAGAAGTGTACAGTTGGTAATTTAAAAGTAGGTTTTCACCGATCTACATACATGAAGCCTCTCTATCCACATATCCTGTTTAGATCTACTTCTTTTAAAGTGAGTTCTGACTGTTATGGTCTCCAGAGTCCCAGTCTTATCAGTCTTTGCAGTCTGGTGAGCGACCCCACAGTCTTTGACTGTCTTGTTTTCTTCAGAATTTGGTTTCGGACCGAGGTGAACTTTATCACATTCCTTTTTATGCCCAATGACTCGGGGTTTAACATTGCAACACAACAAACTTGTGTGAGAACGTTTACCCATTCTATATCAACATCAGCCTCCAGATTCGATATCAGATTTCAAATATGTGGAAAAGTACCGATTTGCAGGGCCCTATCTTAGTCTTGTCAGGGACCCAAGTAGTTCTCCGTGGAAGTCGACATTGCTGATCACAATGAGGAGAAACCTGACCGATTTTAGAGAGGATTCGTTAGTCTGATTGCCTGTTCTCCGAACAACATTGAGGCCAAAACAAAAAAACTGGTCTGTTTCCAATAACATTGGGATATTATTATTATTATTTTTTTTTTTATAAAAACCTTTCAGCTGTAAGAGATATAATAGGGTAGTCAGGGGTCCAATGGAATATGGTAGATCAATGTGTATTGAAAATTAGCCAAGCATTGGATAAAAACATGTTGCCCCTTGAATTAACTCACTCTGCAGTGAGATCTTACCAACGTTGAGCTCAATAACTGACTTATTTTTGCTTATGGGATTGGGACAAAATGATAAATATTGACATTGACACTCTTAACAGGTAACTATGACTAGCCTTCTGCAGAAGATGGAAAAAAATAATTGAGGCAGGCAAGAAAATCTCAGCCAGACAGGGTATCGGAAACAGAGGTTTTTTTTTTTGGCCTGAACCAATTTACCACTCCCACACTGTTTATATTATTGTCCAGAGACTGGCCTGATTTGGGGACAGTGTCTGCTAGTCTTCGTTCTTTCCGGGAATAAACAGCTCTCAATGATAAATACGGAGACCCCTTTTCTTAAGCATCTTTTACCACTTCATTATTAACCCTTTCTGTAATAAATGGATTCTCCCATCAGGATTACTCGCAAATATGGTTTGTTGGCATTCATCGGAAAGCTCTCAGTGAGAGCTTTCCGATGAATGGCAACAAATTTGAGCTGTTGTCATGGGTTGTTTTCTGTCATCCCTGTGTCTGTTCATCAACAATTTCCTTTAGCACACCCTACAGACCACATCGCTCATACGATCGCCACCAAACTTCATATGGTTCTTTGGGGTGACTTCTAAAAATTCGTAAAAGACATGGCCACCATCAGCTAATGTTACACCTGCAGCCTACATTTCATGTTTGAAATGAAAATAATTTCATCTGCTCGATACAATCCTTTTACTGAAACTTTAAGACTTTCCTTCTTCTTTATCATTTTATTTACTGCTTAGCATACAATTAATGCCTCCCCGAGCTGCAGTGTCATTTAATTATTAGCTGAACATTGCCTATTAAAGGGAACTATACTGTTCTATGAGTATTTAGTAAGGCCAAAACAAAAATACTAGTGCTGAAACGGTTGACCTATTTTTGTAGCCGGTTAACCACGACGTGTAACCGGATCATAACCGGTTATCCGCTATTTTCAACCTATGACTTTATACTGATTGTTTATACTATAATTTGTACCAATATATCAGCATAATTTGATTTATTAACTGTATGGCAAACTCGCGTAATGTTTACACAGACAGAGCTTGTATTAAACGAATGTAAATCACCAAACACGAACGTCACAAAGCCACGTGTTGACAACTTGGCAGATGACACAGTGGACTAAAACTCGCAGTGTTTATAAATAGACATGTCATGCTTGACCTGTTTGTACTGCAGTTGCGACTGCTACCTGACTGTTATCGTTCTCGTTTTGGGAAGAATATTGTGTGACCTATATACATGTTCGTACATGCAAATATCGACAGTTTTTTATTGCCATTATAGCGATTGCGAGACTGGCCGATTATTAACTGGTTCGCTGCTAAATATCCTACATACACGTATTAAAATGCGTATATATATTTCAACAAACAGAAAATTATTGAATTTTATCCTCGGAGTTGATAATTTGCTCTATTTTCTCAAATTTTACCCCCATATATATACATTTGTGATTATGTTATGAGCCTGGATGTCTCACTAGGCTATGGTTATGAGCTTGGATGTCTCAATAGGCTATGGTTATTAGTATGGATGTCTCATTAGGCTATGGCTATGCCTATGGGCCTGGATGTCTCATTAGCCATTAGGCTATGGTTATGAGCCTTGATGTCTCATTAGACTATGGTTATGGGTCTCGATGTCTCATTAGGCAATGATTATGAGTCTAGATGTCTCATTAGGCAATGGTTATGGGCCTGGATGTCTCATTAGGCTATGGTTATGGGCCTGGTTGTCTGTTTGTCAAAGTAGGTTATCGATATGAGCCTGGATGTCTGATTAGGTTATGGTTATGAGCTTGGTTGTTGGCCGCCCTTCGGGCAAAACATTTGTAATTTTTCTCAAACTTTTCGCGATATAAAGTACCTTTTCTGACAATTTTATTGGTCGGCATCCATTCAATAGTTCGAATAGTTGTCATCGTGAATATTTACTAATTACATCAATACACGTAAATACATGTACACAAACTTTTGATATATATGCCTTATACACCCGTCAAAGTCATAGCAAAGTCAAAGTCATTTCCGGTTTATTAAACGCTTTTTATTCGCACCATATTAGGAATACCCTTAACATGGAACTCTCTTTATTGAGTCATGGTGAAGGAAAGTGGGTACTCGACTTAGAATAGTTGTCATCGTGAATATTTACTAAATTATTCATCAATATATACTCCCCACTTTAACTGCAGTTTTATGTAAAAGTAACCATGCCCGACTAGTAAAATTAAATGCTCTTTATTTGGTATATGCATTCGCTTTTTAGCTGGATGCTCTGGCAAATTTATATTCTTTACGGGAGAAATGAAGGTAGAATTCTACTTAATTGAGAGTCACTATACCGGCCACAGCCAAAAACACTGCATTTATTTGGCATTGTCATGAATGAATGAACGAAAAATGATTGTGAACATACGGGACACTCGGGGCATATATATGGAAAATTTAAACAACATCGTGAACACGCACACCCGAGTTCACACTTCGGCTCGTGTTTTATAAGAGATTCCGTGTTCTTAATTAGTCTACTCAAATATGAGGATTTGCGACAGAGATAGCCGACAACTGGTAGGGGTTATTATTTAGTTATTTATTACGCTATTGTTATGGGACTTGGATCATTGTGATCACAAAAGGGGTGTCTTTCCGATAGTGTTTTGTTATATTCATCAGGATAGCAATCCTTTAACAAATTTTGTTTTTTTAATTTAATTTAAATTTTATTTAATTAATAGAAATTGTTCTGCACTTGTCTGTCGTCTTCTTTTTTTTTTTACCTGAACTCCCTCTTAATAAATAATAGACCATTCCAATGAATACTTTTTTTAACTGAGTGGGATAATCCATAGATGGTATAGAAAGGTTTTTCAAATGGGGTTATTTTTCAGTTCAAAGGAATATCATTTACTTTCTTACCAAACCTTGAAATAGTGTGTCTGTCATTTGCAGAATGAGGCCCCCAGATGGGACAACTGACACTATCCCTTACAGCGGGTTAGCATCAGTAAATTCACCCTCTGGGAACCTCATTCTGCTTAGGCCTCAACTATTATGGGAGACCTAGGATTGATGTTCCCCAATTGAAGTTGGTAATGTTCACCCATTAGTCACCCCGACTATGCATTTTATCTCATGCAAATTAGGGGATATAGAAACTTCCCAGAAGGGAAATAGTAACTAAAGACAATGTTAATTTGAGACTATAGATACTTCCCAGAAGCAGAATGAGGTACCCAGAGGGTGAATTTGGTGTTGTTAGCCTGCTGTGTGGTGTATCAGCATTAAATTCACCCTCTGGAGACCTCATTCTGCACATGACAAACACACTATTTCAAGGCTTGGAGGATAGTATAGAATTTATGTCAAATTGGCAAAGCTTGGGTCAAATTGTACTGAATCAGATAAACTCGGATGATAGCATGATTTGAAATTGAATCTCTTATCTCTGCATGGTCGGAATCATATACATTTCATTATCTCTTGCAGTGTGCAACGGTTTCAGTGTGGACAACCTGGATGACCCAGATCTACAAAAGGGATGTACCAAGATTGATGGACCGCTAACTATCAAAATAGCCGATGGACGTACGTACCTAATACACTCTTAACCTTTCCATGACTGGAGCTTCCTGAAATTTTGCAAAAACCCTGTGCCATTGCATTCTCTTATATATGCTAATCTCCCTATAGGAGACTCACATATTAGGGTCCTGCGAATTGGAGATTTTGGTCGAATCGAATATCGAATCGAGTCAACGAAATCGAATCGAATATCGAATCGAATCATACCTGTGTGTTGCATTCTCAATTAGGCATTTAATGGTAATGATTAGACGATTTGTGAAACGTTCTATGAAGTTCCATCATAACTTATGTGGTGATCAACCGTCGATCCTGACACTATTAACTTCAATTGAGAATTGTCGAGAGAGAAAAAAACATTAAAACGTCCATGCATTATCACGACGATTAAATATATAACCACTAAACGGATTATCAGAATTAAAATCACGCGCAATTTTTAGAGTTTGCATGTACATGCACAATTGCAAATCGGCACTGGGAAACACACGTTGTTATAAACATTCGCAGGGTAGCCTGTTTATGTAGTGCTGGATGCTTAGATGTGTCGTTGTCCCAGACGCTTGCGATTTATATACCATGTTGCATTCATCACACGTGTAAGTTCCAGCACTGCATGCAGCTTTTATCATGTTTAAAATAAACATGAATAACAGACAATTGTCAAGTTTCAAGGAACGATCCGAACTGAAAGTCAACTTCAAACGAAAACTTTTCGACGCCGATATATTACATAACGCGGAATCTGAGACCTATAGTCGGTGGATAACGCTAGCGGTTTTTTGATTGATTGTTTATTTTGTACAATATTTACAAACATAATGCTGAAATAAACATGATTATATTGTACAGGAGCGGCATGGCCAAATACATGTAGGCCGTCTTCCTGCCGCCCCTGTTTGAAAATGAAACTTAAATAGTAAAATGACAACGTTGCGCAGTCTCATCACTATTATAATTTACGTGCGTCGTCGGTCCATCGGCGATCTTCGAGCTTTTGGCTATATACCATGTTCAAAGCTATAATTCAGATGCATTTAGTCGTCCTATAGTGTCTAATTACTGGCTATACTTATATTTAATATCATGCAAACTATCGCGACGTACAATAAGAATTATAAGCTGCATATATTCATAATTTTTGGAACTAATATGGCACAGAAACAGCTAAGATCGACATGTGTACTTGTCTGTAAACAGCCTACATTTTTGTCAGTGTATATTCGAAATTTCGAGTTGGAAATTTCGAATCGAATTTGACTTTCGAATCGAAGCTCGAATTGAATATCGAATATTCGCAGGACCCTATCGCATATATAAAATATAATGCACTCATTGCACTGGCACAGGATCTTTAATGCTCCATCAGCTCAGCTCCCATCATGAATGGATTAATCAAGATCATAAACAGGTACAATCCTTGCAACTTTATATCTTGTAAAACTGGTCCACTGAGAGTACAGAAGAAGTACAATATAATTATACCCCCTTTAAAAAAAAAAAGGGGGGTATACTGTGTTGCACCCGTCCGTGCGTCCGTCTGTGCGTCCGTGTTTACTAATGACTACTTATGTGGCTAAGATTGTGTAAAATGGATATTTATGTGCATAACTTCCGTTGTGTGGCTAGCCACGTAACAGCTTTCAGATGGACGTTCAAAAATGATCTATTTGGCCTAATCAGCTTATTTAATTTTGTAGTCTGAACTCAAAATTTGGAAACAAAAAGTCCATAGATTTAGACATCCATGACCTGTCAATAGGAGATGTCGGACACTGAAGGACAATTATGTGGCTAGTCACCCAATCACGGACCTGTCAGTTTCTCCTATTCCACTGTCGCAGTTGCTGTGTTCAAGTTTTTGAGTTTTAATCAGCTTCTTCTGCTATAATTCCAACATGTTATGAATCCATAATCTGGAATTTTATCACTATCTACTACTTGATAGCCACATAAAATTGGCTACTTGAGAAGCCACATAAATACTAAAGCCACATTACCATTTCTAGCCACATAGGTCGGAGCCACATATCTACCCATTTGTTCGTCCGTCCGTCCGTACGTCCGCCCGATGTCTGTTCATGTCATAACTTGAACAATAGTTCTCGGATCTCAATGAAATTAGGTATGGATGTTCACCACTATGAGGACATTCAATAGAGGGTTCCATCGTTTTGTTCGGATTTTCCATTCTAGAGTTATTCATCTTTGTTTATCTGGAAATGTTGAATTTTTGGTACATCTGGTGTCTGTTCATGTCGTAACTTCAACAGTTGTGCTGGGATCTCAATGAAATTTGGTATGGATGTTCACAACTATGAGGACATTAAAAAGAGGGTTCCATCGTTTTGTTCGGATTTTCCATTCTAGAGTTATTCATCTTTGTTTATCTGGAAATGTTGGATTTTTGGTCCGTCTGGTGTCTGTTCATGTCATAACATGAACAGTAGTGCTCGGATCTCAATGAAATTTGATATGGATATTCACCACTGTGAGGACATTCAATAGAGGGTTCCATTGTTCTGTTTGGCTTTTCCATTCTAGAGTTATTCAAGTTTGTTTATCTGGACATGTTGGCTGTTTGGTCCATCCGATGTCTGTTCAGGTCATAACTTGAACAGTAATGCTCGGATCTCAATGAAATTTTGTATGGATGTTCACCACTATGAGGACATTTAATGGTACATTCAACTGTTTTGTTTTGTTTTTTTTGTGCTATAGTTATTCATCTTCGTTTATATGAAAATGCTGATTTTTGGGTCCATCTGTCTGAGTATAGCCGTCATAAGTTATAGATATGCCCACACGACAGTCCATCTCTTGTTAAGGCATGTTGCAAGTTGATGCACATATCTCCCAAATGTGCAAAAAGTTACCCAGCATATCAAAGTTGATTCAATTAAACGGAACTGCAGTGCCAGTCAAACGCAAAGTGAACAGATTAAAAAAAAAATTCCACTCCAATAAAAACTAATACTTATAATTTTAATTAGTGGACGACTTAAAGAGAATACATTGGCTTAACAATATTTACCTTGGCTTTGTAAGCCAGTGCATCCTCTTATATATGTGAAGCTCCTATGGGAGACCCTGTGCCAATGCATTCTCTTATATATGCAAGTCGACCATAAGAGATTGCATTGGCCTAACTAATCTTATATTATTTTTTTAAATTGTTAAAAAATGTCAGGAAAAAAGGATGTAAGAAAAAATGATAAAAAATTATAAAATTGTTGAACATTATCAGAAAACATGATAAAAATTGTTATAGAATGTAAGAAAAAAATTATAAAAATTGTTAAAGAATGTAAGAAAACATGATAAATATGATACAAAATTTTTTAGGCCAATGCATTCTCTTATATATGCGAGGCGACATGGTCGACTCGCATATATATGAGAATGCATTCGCACAGCGTTTTTAATGTTGCGCAGCTCCTGTCATCAACGGGTTAAATGGACATGACTCAATAGAACCTTAAAATTTATGTATATCATATACTTAATTTGGTCGTAGGGACTGTTGGCATCAATTCATAGTTTCCCACAAAAGGCCTTTTCGTCGCAACCTGATTTCGTGAATCAGATATAATATTTATCCACATCAACATGTCCTACAATACCGCTATCCTCAAAGTCATTGACTTGAAAAACGGAGTGAAACTCTGTTAATGACCGCAGTATTTTCAGTATACAGTATACGGTCACATCGGTGGAGTCACGGTACAGTGCAGATATGATACTGCAGTCTTTTAGCAGGTCGTCACAAAAATTGAAAAATGTATTAAGTCCTTGATGATCTTGTTAAGTTATACAGATATAAGGAGAATCACTGCACTTAATTTCATGCCTTTTCATGGGTTAATTTAGTGACCCTATGCCGCACAGTAGGCTAGCATCACCAAATTCACCCTCCACAGCCATCTTGGATTTAAAATTTGAATCCATCGGCACACTCTGCAGGCCGCATTATTGAAAATTAAATGGCATGTTTAGGATCACTTCTAGATGTAGGTTATCGTTTTTGAATGATTTTCGATAAAAAACATGGCTGCCAGCAGACACCTTGGATTTTATTCTTTGCTGGACTAAATCCTTTGGTACACCTTAGAGGCCACTGCTCTCATCTGATCGTCGCCAAACTTCATATGGAATATCTGGGTGACCATTGGATGGGAACCATCAATTTTTTCGAAATTTATTTGAAAAACATGGTCACCAGTGGCCATCTTGGATTTTACTCTTTGCATGACTAAATCCTTCGGCAAACCCTACAGTCAACATCCCTCATCCGATTATCACTAAATACTTCACATGGATCTTCGGGGTGACCACTAGATGGGAGCCTTCAAATTTTGATAGAAAACATGGCTGCTGGTGGCCATCATGGATTTCACATTTGAATTCATCAGCACACCCTGCAGAAGACATTTATTTGAGAAAAGTTTTTAGAATTGACAGACATGTTGAGAATCACTACTAGATGGGATCAATCAAAATTGAACAATAGATATTCAATCAAAAACATGGCTGCCAGCAGTCGTCTTGGATTTTACTCTTTGCATCACTAAAAACTTTGCCACGCCCTATTGCCAACATGTTTCCTCCCATTGATCTCAAACTTCATATGGCTCTTTGGGGTGACCTCTGGTATGACATTTACTTTTGAACTGTCTGCATTCCTTATCCTCCATTGACTGTAATGTATATCATTATCCCCTCTCCAAGTTGAGCTACAGTGTCATTGACATTTTCTTCTTTTTATTTGTAGGTAATATTAATGAACGACTTACAGAGATTTTGGGATCAGTTGAAATAATAACGGACTCACTTGAAATAATTAGAGCGCCTGGTTTGATTTCTTTGGATTGTTTCAAGAATCTCAAGCGTATTGGTGGGAACAAAACAATTGTTGGGACATCAACTGCTGATTATAAGTTAGTAATATGTACACAGACGCAAGCCTGGAAATAGTGTGTCTGTCATTTACAGAATGAGGTCCCCAGAGGGTGAATTTATTGACACTATCTCACAGGCAGGCTAGCATCACCAAATTCACCCTCAAGGGACCTCTTTCTGCTTAGGCCTCAACTGCTATGGGAGATCTATGATCAGAGTGAATTTCCCCAGTTGAATTTGGCGATGTTCACCCATTAGTCACATCGATTGTGCATTTTATCTTCTGCTAATTAGGGGATATAGAAAGTTCCCAGAAGGGAAAAAGTAACTAAAAGCAATGTTAATTTGAGCCTATAGATACTTCCAAGAAGATGAGACCTAAGCAGAATGAGGTCCCGAGAGGGTGAATTTGGTGATGCTAGCCCACTGAACCACCATCTGGGACCTCATTCTGCAAATGACAGACATACTACAGACGATAAATAGATAGGAACGACATAAGTGTGTGAGCTGGTTAATGTTATTGCATGAGTTTGTTGTGACTCGATGGTGAAGCTAGAACCGCAGGATCAGGTTTTACCTCCCAACACGACAAATGAATGAAATAACGGTAACATGTTCACAAAACTGTATTGGTCTATGTTTATTGTACACTCTGAAGATTGTAGCTTGTAATCTATATCTATATTTGCAAATGTCTGTCTGTCTGTCTTCTATAGAAATTCACAGGGGACCACCTAGATGGCACAAAAGGGGTCTAATAGGGGTAACCTTTTACAAGAAAGATAATGGCGAGGGTTAGAATTTTCTAAAGTGACGCCGTTGTTGTCAGGGACAGAAAAGGGGGAGGGGCAGAAGAAAAAAAATTGTCGCCGATTGCCACCAAACTTATATATAATCATCCCCATAATATGAGGAATCTAATGGTGTGGTTTAAATATGTCAAAAGTTGCGCCGTTCGCGTCAGGGATGCCCGGAAAGGGAGAGGGGCACCAAAATTGATCAAAATAATTTTAGCACCGAATTCCACCAAATTGATGCACATTCTTCTGAGATCTTCTCCATGATACAAGGAATCTTAATTGTGTTATTTAAAGACGCCAAATTGGTGTCGGGGGATGAGAGGTTTTGGTGGGGGGCAGTGGGTGGGTACTAAATCTGATAAGAATTGGTTTAGTCGCCGATTGCCACGAAACTTGTACAAATTCATCCCCATGGTATGAGGTGTCTAATGGCGTGGCTTAAAGCTGTCAAAAGTGGCGTAATTCGAGTTAGGGGTGCACTGAAAGGGAGAGGGGCACCAAAATTGATACACAATATTTTAGCGCCAATTTCCACCAAATTGATACACACTCTTATCCATGATATGAAGAATCTAATCCTGTGATTTTAATGACGTGATATTGGAGCTGCTTTGGTGGTAGATGGGGGTGGGGTGGGTGAGCACTAAATTTGATAAAAATTTGTTTAGTTGTGGATTAGCACCAAACTTACAAATAATAATCTCCATGACATCAGGAGTCTAATTGTGTGGTTTAAAGGTGTCAAAAGTGGGGCCATTCGAGTCAGGGGTGCCTAGAGGGTGAGAGGGACACAAACATTTATGTTTAGCGCCGACTTCCACCTGATTGATACATATTTATCTCCGTGATACGAATAATCTAATCGTGTGGTTTAAATGCGCCGTGAGTGATATGCAATGGTGGCCCTAAATTTGATAAGAATTTGTATACTTTGTATATTTTCATAAATTAGATATATATTCATCTCTATAATAAGTCTAAGTGTGTGGTTTAATGATGTCAAAAGTGGCGCTGCTTGAGTCCGAAATAGGGACGGGTGTGTCACTAAAAACTTATGAAAATATGTTTAGTGCTAATTACCATCAAACTCATACACGTTCTTCTCAAATGATACAATGAATCAAATATTTACGAATATCTGTCTGTGTTCTATATATAACTTTAAGGGTACAATCGAGATGGCACCAAGGCGGCCTAACAGGGGTAACTTTTTACGAATAAGATAATGGTGCGGGTTAAAAGTTTCTAAAGTGACGTTGGTGTCAGGGGAGGGGCTATTTTTAGCGCAGGTTTCGACCAAATTGATATAGTATTCTTCTCCGTGATACGAGGAATATAAACGTGTGATTTAAAGACGTGAAATTGGTGCCGTTTGGTGAGAGATGGGGGGAGGTAATAAATATGATAAGAATTTGTTTAGTTGCCGATTACCACCAAACTTATATATATTCATCTCCATTATATAATGCATGCATGAGTCTAACAGACGTGGTTTAAATAAGACAAAAGTGGCGCGGTTCAAGTCATGCATGAGGGGAGTTGCACCAAAGTTGATACAAATATATTTAGCACTGATACCACCAAATTCATACACGTTCTTCTCTAATGATATGATGAATTAAATCACATTTGGGGTCGTTTGGGTCATGGATGGCAAGAGGAGATTCACTAGCATTTATAAGATTGTTCAATTCACCGATATCCAACAAAGTTATATATAGTCATCTCCCAGGCCATCTCCATGTCGTTCTAAGGAGTTTTTGGCATTCCAATTTCACAATCTCGACAAATTGTGACCGAATTAAGTCACTTGAACAATTATATCTTCTCAACTGTCATATTTATATGGGGATGGAAATCATGGCATTCCTATAATGATATAGCAACACAGATACATAGAAGAAAGCATTAAAAGTATATTTATATCAATCTATTTAAGAGATACATATATTCATTCAAACTGAGGGACCTTGAATCGTCAGAGGATTGCATATTAGAAAAGCTCATGTATATATTATAACACAATTGAGTCTGTCCCATACAATATAGTTTTGTCCCATACAATATAGTTTCCACAAAAAAGTTACAATTGCCAAGAGATATGGAAATGTAGAGCAGGCCTGTTCATAAATAGTGGTCACAATGTGCAGTCAAATATGGTTACTTCTGAGAAAAAGGAAAACGCAGTCCGTAGCACATGACTTTTCAGGATCCTCCAATAGTGACATCTGACAAGGGTATATCTGCCCGATACAGAGGATTTCTTTCATTTTTTACGCAGTTGTAAATAATTTTGTGTTGGTGGGATGGATTAAACGCGATAAACAAAATGATAATCGCTCCGACCTGACAAGGTGAGCCACTAGTTATATTCCATGTGTTAGAATCTTGTTTTGTGATGCCATTTGGATATACAATTTATGAGAATACGGTAACACCTTGAGAGCAAGAGTATTCTCTATTCCCACCAAATATCCACAGATGGTTTCACATCACTTTAACCTGGGCAACGCCGGGTAACCCTGCTAGTATACTATAATTTAGATTGTTTGATTTATGTAGAATATACCTCATAATTTAGTCAAGATATTTTCTGTTAAAGTTTATGTCGTCAATGACGTTAACAATTTAATCAGTTTGTATTGTTCAAGAACAAGACAAATGTATTGATTGAACATTTTAAAATCTTCTGTATTTTGCTGTCATTTTCAGAATGAGGTCCCCAGAGGGTGAATTTAGTGAGACTATCCTGCACAGCAGACTAGCATCACCAAATTCACCCTCTGAGGTTTTCATTCTGCTTAGGCCTCATCTTCTGGGAAGTACCTATAGTCTCAAATTAACATTTTCCCTTCAGTTCAGTTTCTATATCCCCTAATCTGCAGAATATAAAATGCATAATCGAGGTGACTAATGGGTGAACATCACCAACATCAACTGGGGAACTTCAATCTGATCCTAGGTCTCCCATAGCAGTTGAGACCTAAGCAGAATGAGGTTCCCAGAGGGTGAATTTGGTGACGCTATTCTGCTGTGCAAGATAGCGTCACTAAATTCACCCTCTGGGGACCTCATTCTGTAAATGACAGACCCCTATTTCAAGGCTTGATCCCTTTGATTGCTAAATACCCATTGACGAGTAGTTCTCTTAGCAAATCTTTAGATAATAAGTTGTTGAACTTATTATCTGAAAATTTCCCACTAATGAATAGGATTCTTTCTACAGTTGTATTATCTGTTTGTTAGTCTGTCATCTGCTTTTTCTATCACAGTAAATGATATATAATTTTGAAGACAGATTAATCGCGGACATGTCAGATGATTAATCACATTCAGGGGTTCACGTGAATGTCTGGGCTCCACGTGTAAATGTCGTTCGTATTTTCAATGAAAGTCTGTTACAGATTTGGTTGACAAATATTACAGGTGGTGAAAAATAACAGATTTCAAAAATTTATATCTGATAACTCTGAGCTTTGAAGGGTGTGTTCCTTGACTCAAGTGAAATATTTGTTACCTCCGAAGCCAAATAAATAGTTATTGAGGAGCATTAATTCGGATTATGTATCTTTAAAAAGCCTCGTCAAACAGTTTTTTCAATATATTCTGTTAGAAATATTTGATTTGAACAATGAAAATGAATTTCTTTTTCTGGTGTATGTTTTCTGGATTTTGAGAAAAAAATAAATAGCCTCCCTCCCTCTTCTCAAAATTGAGATCTATTGCCTGAGAACAGATATTTTGTTCTGTATCTGTATGAATACGTCCCAGTGACCAGTTTGGCATTTATTTTAATATCACTATTGTTCTTATTATATTTTCAGCATCTCTCTCAAAATTGTTGACAATTCCAACTTACAAAGTTTGTTTAGAAAAGAAGTGAACGAACAACTAGTGCTAGAAAGAGGAGTGACATCTATCAAGTACAACAGGCAGCTCTGTCCCAAAAAGATCAGGGAATTATTGTGGCATTTACGGATTAACAATAAAACTCATCCTGGTGAAATGGATAAGATCTTTGTCGACAAAAAAGATTGGAATGGTGACCTCATAGCCTGTAAGTACTTTAGTATCAAGCCTGAGATTTAGTGTGCCTGTCATTTGCAGAATGAGGTCCCCAGAGGGTGAATTTATTGACACTATCCCACATAGCGGGCTAGCATCACTAAATTCACCCTCTGGGGACCTCTTTCTGCTTTGGTCTCATCTTCTCTGGAAACTTTCTTTGTTATCTAATTTCTTTAGAAACTTCTTCACATAGATTCTATTTCTTTTTTTAGTTTAGTTTCTCTATATCACCAAATTGGCAGACAACACAACGATGTTCCCAATGGGTGTACATCACAATATTCACCATTTGGGAACTTCAATCGGAGTCTATGTCTCCCATAGCAGATGAGGCCATGCAGAATGAGGTCCCAAGAGGGTGAATTTGGTGATGCTAGCCTGCTGGGGACCTCATTCTGCAAATGACAGACACACTAATGGCCTAATTTCGAGGGCTGATCACAGTTATATAATTATCGTTATCTCCCACAGTGTGATGTAGATATTTTTAATTTCACTACGTTCTATGCACATGACGATTCAATTACGTGTACCTCTGCGCTTCCAAAATATTTTTAAATACTTGCAGATCGTTGGAATTACAATTATTTAATATTGTGATAAAAGTTGTTTTTATGTTGAAATTCGACATACCCCGCTGGACAAAACAAGTGTCCATTGCCTCCGCGATCTACTTGCAGTTCGGTCGCGGTATCAGAGTTTGTAACTGCAGTTGAGCACCGCGGCCGAACGGCAAGTACACCGCTGGCGAACGCCATGTACACCAGGGTTAGATTTCTGGATTGTATCGTCTTTTTTTTAAGTTTAAAACAAGTATTTTATAGTAGAAATATACGAAGGCTAGTATTTTTAATTAAAGGAAATTTAAATTCATACTTTGACACCATAACCGATAATGAGTAAATTAAATTATTCCCATGTTTTAATTCGAGTGGCTATTATTTAAAAAAAATATGGGCAAATGAGCATTCACCACATTCATGATCATACAGTCAATCATGAATGAGAAATAGAGTTTCCTAAATAAATAAACATTAGAATACACAGCGGTGCGGTGTTTATTAGGCATGTGCATACATCATTGTTAGAAAATTAACTCTTCAATATACCCAATATAAAAATCGGAGAACCAAACACCTCTTCCGCTACTTTTGTTTTTGCAACGGAAGTACATCATTCTCAGTTATTTCCGTTTCATTGATCGGGCGAAAATAAATGAGAAAATGATCAAGTGGGACATTTTTTTAAGATTTTGGACGGTCGCTTGGTTTATTATTCATTTTTTCCCTCAAAACCAATAAGAGGGAAGTGATGCACACAGGCTGGTGCGGTGTTTCCCGGAAAGCCGATTAATTTAGCACAATTCTAATCATCCCATATCCGTTCTATTGGAAATCCACATAAACGAACCATGTGGTCGCTTTTATTCAATGGACGTATAAACCATGCATCATTTTATTTTGTTATATATCCATAAAGTACTGTTTACATATATTGCTACAAAAAAGTGAGTCAAACCCTTGATTGGGAACTTATTAATCAGCGTTAGTTTTGTGCACATCTGTATCTCTCAAATGCCAGGTGCACGCGAATTACGTCAGTATTATTCAGAAATTGGTCGCGAGGACTGTGTAGCAATCGACATTGTTTGCTACATCGTAACTGTCGTTAGAGTGAACATGATTACATGTCACTTTCTCCTCGATATTCCCTTTCAAGTTTCATCAAAGGTCCACTGGCGTGCTGCCGCGGCTTTTTCTTTAAAGTAACTACGGTATTGAAAAGATTTTAAATATTTAGGTTCATAAAATCTTCGCTGGCGAAAAACACCTTAAATACTTCTCAAATAGACACGTGCTGCCAAATCTAGAGGGAGCTTGTTGTCGGCAATCATCACACTTCTGTGTCACCTAATAATTAACAGCGGGCCCTCTTCTAATCAGGATGGATTATAACACCTTGATTTTATGATAGTATACTGGTAGGACGTTGACTACTAACAAGATTATCACACCTTGTCACCAGATGGATTAGATCTCAAACATAATAGGACAAGGAGTTCAAACTAAATAATTTTTTAAAAGGGCCATAACTCTGTTTTAAAAAATCACTATCGGCAGATGTTTAACCGATACCTTGGTGATAGCGATTGGCTATTTTCAGCTTGGACACTAAAATCCATAAGCCATAACTCCGTTTAACAAAAATGGATCAAACTAAAATTCGAATTCTATCTATATTTTGGGCTGAGAAACTCACATACCAATTTTACATACATCTCAATAAAATGACATACATGTATGTCAGATGAAAGGTATTTATGTTAAAGTATCAGGAATGTGGAGAAGGATTCATTTTTAACTACAAAAATCCATACAAGTGAAGGAGGAGAAACCTGGATATTAAACAATGGGCTCAATAAAACCACATTTATAGTGCCCTCTTTGTGTTTGCCAAAAACGGCAAGTACACCACGTCCGAACGGCAAGTACACCACGGCCGAACGGCAAGTACACAGCGGCCGAACGGCAACTATACCGTGGCCGAACGGCAAGTACACCGCGGCCGAACAGCAAGTACACCGTGGCCCAATTAGCCGGTGGAGCCGCGGTGTAGTTGCAGTTCGGCCTCGGTGGCAACTCAAACCACACCACAGTTAATTGGACACTTGTTTTGTCCAGTGGGGTACTTATGGGGAAGGCAATGGCTTAATATGAGAAGTACACCGCGGCCGAACAGCAAGTACACCGTGGCCCAATTAGCCGGTGGAGCCGCGGTGTAGTTGCAGTTCGGCCTCGGTGGCAACTCAAACCACACCACAGTTAATTGGACACTTGTTTTGTCCAGTGGGGTACTTATGGGGAAGGCAATGGCTTAATATGAGAACTATATTTTCTGTGGCAGACAGTGAAATAAAACTGAGTTAGTGGGCAGAGATCAGTTAACATTTTGGTGCATCGATCGAAGGAAGCTACAATGATCTCTGAAAATGCTAAATATGTTTGAAAAAGCCTATAAAAATAGAAAATATAGTGTTTTCGACAGAGACAAATGTTTGTATTCTCAAGTTGCTCACTAAAATCTCTCATGATATAATTATTGGTATCCATTCACAAGCCCTAGATATCCTATATTTTTAGCTCAACTAGGATTTCACATTTGAGTTCATCAGCAAACACTGCAGCCACATCTATAGGAGAATTCTTTGCAAAATTACATGCATGTTTAGGATGGCCTCTAGATGGGAACTATCAAATTTGAATGATTTTCAATGAATAATATGGACGCCAGCAGCCATCTTGTATTTTACTCTTTGCATGATTAAATCCTTTGACATACAGTACACATCACCAAACTTCATATGGATCTTTTTGGAAAGAATCGACTCCGAATAACAATTTCGAATCAAATTGCAAGGTCCTTCAAAATAGGTTCCATTAAAATAGGCCAGCAACCCTGAATACATCTTTAGCCCTTTCATGATTAGAGCTGTGCTGTTTCAGCATTAAAGATCATGTGCCAGTGCATTCTATATATATATCTATATATTCTCATATATAAGAGAATGCACTGACTTACAAGGTCAAGGTTAATATATTTAGGCCAATATATTCTCTTATATATGTGAGTCTCCCATAAGAGAATGCATTTGGTAGAGGGTTTTCACAAAATTTCAGGAAGCTCCAGTCATGAAAGGGTTAACCTTATCATGACGGGAGCTGCGCTGGCGCAACATTAAAGATCCTGTGCCAGTGCATTCTCTTATATATGCGAGTCTCCCATAGGGAGCCTCGCATATATAAGAGAATACACAGGCTTACAAGGTCAAGGTTAATATTGTTAGGCCAATGTATTCTCTTATATATGCAAGGCTCCCTGTGGGAGACTCACATACATAGGGTTTAAAAAAAAATTTCAGGAAGCTCCAGTCATGGAAGGGTTAACCCTATCATGACGGGAGCTGCACTGGCGCAACATTAAAGATCCTGTGCCAGTGCGTTCTCTTGTATAAGAGAATGCACTAGCTTACAAGGCCAAGGTAAATATTATTATCCCATATTCTCTTATATATATGCGAGGCTCTGTATGGGAGACTCGCATATATAAGAGAATGCATTGGCACAGGGTTTTCACAAAATATCAGTAGCTCCATTCATGGAAGGGTTAATAAAACTGAGCTGTAAGTTATCTTCATTCGGCCTTGAGTTGAGTTATCTCCCTTCAGCCTTGAGTAGTTACGTCTCTGACACCATATTATTTGTTTACAGGTGATGAAAAGAAGATAAATTTATCCATCGTTACCGTTCATGCTCAGCTTATCCAAATAAATTTCACCACAATCGAGATGGCTGATGAACGAAATATTTTGGGATATGACATCTACTACCAAAAAACGTGAGTATATGCATCCTTGTTATCAGCGCAGGCTGGAGAATAAGGTGCCTGTCATTTGCAGAATGAGGTCCCCAGAGGGTGAATTTAGTGACGCTATCCCGCAATAACTAAATTCACCCTCTGGGGACCTCATTCTGCTTAGGCCTCATCTCTGGAAAGATTCTTTGTTATCAAATTTCTGTATTATCATCTTCACATAGATTCTATTTCTTATTTAGTTTAGTTTCTCTATATCCTCAAATTGGCAAACAACACATTGCATAATCGAGGTTTCCAATGGGTGTACATCACAATATTCACCATTTGGGAACTTCAGTCTGAGTCTATGTCTCCCACAGCAGATGAGGCCATGCAGAATGAGGTCCCCTGAGGGTGACTTTGGTGATGCTAGCCCGCTATGCGGGATAGCGTCACTAAATTCACCATCTAGGTACCTCATTCTGCAAATGACCGGCACACTGAACTCAGGCTTGTTAGGGAGAGGAGTCAGAGGACATGCACAACATTGTGTCCATTGTGACCTAATCCACAACTAAATACTAGTAAATAGAGATTCTCAAGGTTTATTCAGATAAAATTCAGAACAACCAGATATTTCACTACTAGATGACTAACACATGAAATTATCCCCTCTCCAAGTTGAGCTACAGTGTCGTTGACACTTTCTTTGAATTTTGCCAAAGTTTTATGGAAAATGGGCCAAAAAATTTGCCTGAGCTTGATTTATGAAGCGTGCAGTCTCAAAATTCATCCCTTATTCTATTTCAGTCATGGGCAGAACGTAACCAAATATGAAGGACGGGATGCTTGTTCTGAATCAGGGTATGTACAAGTAAATCTTATTAGCCTTTCAATAATTATAGCCCCACTTTTCAAAGAAAAATTGTGTATACCGGATTGACTTTGTCCATCTGTTCGCATTGTCCATTCTTATTTCTAGAGTCATCCTTTGTTTATTTTTATTAATCATACAAATCGATACAGAGGGTTCCAAAGTTTAATTGGCCGCTAGTGTTGGAAGGTTACGTTTCGGTTTCAATTTTTTTGGGTGAAAAACTCGATCTCGGTTTTAGTATGCAATCAGGCACTACCAGTTACAGAGGAATAGGATAAGTTGGGGAACAGCTTGCTGTGTTGCTAAATCATGAACTTTAATGAGAATGTGAGATAAAAGTCATATTGAACCATCAAGTTTAAGCACACATAAAATAGTTGTGCCCGACTGACCATATTTCTTGGTGCCGACCCTAAACTTTTTACCGACTATACACAAATATTTCCCCCATACCAAAATCAAAACATAAAAGTGAAACACAAATACTCTTGGGTGCCTAATAAACTTACATGTACGATTGTTAAATTTGAGTTAAAATTCCCGCCTGTACGATCATTATTTGGCCCTGTACATTTATTAAATTTGGCGGTCGAAATATGTCTACAAATCTTTATTTTTATACAGGGATGATTTGTGATTATTGAACAAATAAAGAGTGTGTGTGTTGATTCGTACGCACGTTCGAAGACTCAGTTATCTACACATCGAAACTATTTTGTCACAGGATTTTCTTTGAACCAATCAAAACATCCGATATTAGTCCCCCCGGGAATCGCTTCTTGTATCATCGACGTCATTTCTTAAACCATTGCCCGAACACGTTGTCATTCGGTGCTATTTCTATCACAGACTTTCTTTGAACCAATCAAAACATCCGATAATAATTGCCCCTCAGAATAGCTCAATGAAGTAATTTCTAAAAGGAGCACCGAACGCGTGGTTATTTGGTGCTGCGCGCGGGTATTTAGTACATGGGGGGATATATGTAATAGGTATTTTATATGTCTCGCAAATTAGATCTGATCTGAAACTCTTACTAGTACGATATAAAGATATACTAGTCCATCACTATTCAAGTGTTTAAAAAGTGAGACTTTGAAAAGTGGGGAAAAAGATAGTCGTGAATGTAAAAATGTAAACCTGCGCAGACTTCACTCACTTCAGACTCTATACGAACCAGCATGTACTAGTAGCAACTGCGAAAGTGGTACTAGTAGGCCTACTAATACTAGTACTCCCCATGTGATGAATCAGAAAATGACTGAGACGTGTGCGATCCTTCTACTAGTAATACTTGTACTAGTATGCCTACCGACCAGTTGGTGACAAACTTTAGCCAGAATTTGACCACTGGAACATATGTTGTGGTGCGAACCGGAAACCATTCTTTGCCAGGCTGTGTGACAGATGAATGTCCACTGATGGAAGTTTTTTGAGCCATGCCGTGGCAGTGAAAACTTGTACAAACCAGCTGGTGTATTTTCTGTACAAATTTCAAATGTTGAGAAAGTTCTTGAAAGGCAACCTGACATTATTCCATCAGGCTCGCATGGGTTCTCATATAAATTCTAATTGTAAATGTAAATGCATATTGTTATGAATGTTCAATTTGTTTTGAAAAAAAAAAGAATACTTACCAAATACTCACCTTACTCTATCTTCCAAGTGTTGCAGTTTCTGCTGATAAGTGTAGTACATTTACAGTACTGGTAAAATTGTATAGTATTAAGGCTGAAAAAAAATCGGTTAGGGGGTCTCCCTTCCTACTAGTAGTATTAGTGGGTGATTTTTGTATATGTTAAAGTATCTCGCAAAACAAACTACTAGTAGTTAATATATCCTTGGATCCCAAATTGTATTTAGTATTAGTACTAGTACTTACTAGTAAGGATACTATTGCTGAATATACAATCCATTTCTCAAAGTGGATTACAATGTACCCGTAGTAATAACATAAAGTAATAAATTAATTCCACCCTGTATGTTTATTCTGCCCTGTATGTTTATTAAAAAATTGGGAATATTCCGCCCTGTATGTTTATTCCGCCCTGTATGTTTACTAGGCACTCAAGAGTACAGCGACGTTTCATGCATACAAGAGGAAGTCTCGTGCGACTTATATTGATACCGATATAATTTACAATCAATACTGCGTTGTGACTTTTGTATTGTTTAAAGACAAGGCCGCGGTAATCAATCAGTTACGATGTAGCATGTCGACACAACCAAGTTTTTTTTCTTCCAAATATTCTAGAAATTTTTGGGTGAGTTCATCCCTTTTATTTATGGATTTGTCCAACTTTGGAAGCTGGAAAGTCTTTTCCATAAGAACACTGAATGCAGACTTCGTTGGTGCATCCGCACTTGTAGTTGCACGTTGACAAGTACTTGAAGAAGTATTGGTGGTCACCGTGATCTTAAAATAAAAGCCAAAAATGTCTGCAACCTGTGTGGCTTTCAGTTCAGGTGAGACGAAGTCGAAGTCTGATGTTTTGTTTTTTCCAACAGAAATGGATTTGATGCTTCCGCTGTGTTGGGACGTTATCCGTTCCGATAAATTCCGACATGTTTCATCAATCTATATAGTCCAGGGGATAAGATATTTGTTGCCGTCCCACACGCAAACATTCAGAATTGCAACCATTGTTTTAGTGGAAGTAGATCGGGCGCGTTCGATTAAGATTCCGGACATCGGCTTGTTCGATCTATTAAAAGATTGGAATTATGAGATAGAGTTGCGCCTCTTTATCCACACCTGTTAACAATGGTCGATTGCGAACTTCACGGATTGCGAGCGGCGGGATGAATTATACTTTTTATTTTTGGTAGGCTATAAAAAGTACCCAGCGGCGTATTTTTTCGGGGGGCAGCGGTGTCTGAGAAACAGAGAATCAACTTCCTATGGCCTTATAGATAAAAGTTCAATTTTATTGACCGATTAGCCGGGAGAATGAAGTTTAAGAAATTGCAGTTCTAACTAACGACTTTATTTCCGCATGGAACGAAATGTTTCGTCATGCACACGTCATCAATTCAAATCAAGTTCACACTTATTCTAAGACAGTTGACAATAAAGGTGACAAAAGTGACTGCATGTACATGTAGTTCGTGTTGACTGTGTGGCCACTCATCGATCCGTAGGTTCCAGAACAAAATTTCCGGACCATTTCCCATGTGGTATGACATTTCTTTTCGGTTCGCATTCTTATTTTTGCAACGACATGCTTCCTCATTTCAGTTTCGTTTGGCAATGCAAACACAATCACTGTAAAATTCTAGACTAATTTCTTCTTGCCTTCAGATGCAAAATTCGGATCGTGGAACAGACTTTACACGAGAACTTGGTTTTTTGTATTTTACTAGGGGCGGTTTCTCGGTGTTGTCTCAACAATGAAACATCGGTGTTAAAACGACACCCTTACAACTCTATTGGCCAAGTTTGACATCTATGCCGACAATCGAGTGAACCCGATAAACTACACACCAGCAAACACATGTTATTTTATTCCAATATACCATTACTGTTATGGATTTTTAGCTCAACTTGACAAAGTCATGTATGGATGTTCACCACATCCAATCATCACCAAACGTCATGTGGATCTTTGGGGGTGAACTCAAGATGGGAGCTTACCAATTTTCCAGAATTATGTTAAAAAATATTACAGCGGCCATCTTTGATTGCACATTTGAAACCATCGGCACACCGTGCAATCCACAATTATTGGCAACATCTTTTGAAAATTTAGAGGCATGTTACGGATCGCCTCCAGATGGGAGCTATTGAGTTTGAACGATTTCGGTGAAAACCATGCCCACCAGCTGCCATCTTGTATTTTATTCTTTGCATGACTAAATCATTTTGCACACCCTACAAACCACATCCAGGGCTCATCTGATCACCAAACTTCAACATCACTCCCTATAACCCTTTACCCAACAGAAGGGCCCCGTGCCAATGCATTCTCTTATATATGCGAGTCGACCATAGGTCGCCTCGCATATATAAGAGAATGCATTGGCTTAACACATTAAAAATTATAAAATTGTTAAAGAATGTAAGAAAAAATGGTAAAAAGTGTTTAAAAAAGATTATTTTTAGGCCAATGCATTCTCTTGTATATGCGAGGCGACCTATGGTCGACTCGCATATATAAGAGAATGCATTGGCACAGGGCATAACTGTAACTATCACAATGTGGTCAAGGAGCCGGTTCCAATGATATCCATATTTGTATGGTTCTATTGAGACAGACCGAAGATATTTTAGGCTGTTGAAGCTTTATTTGGCCGGTTTTGGCCGTTTTGTTGGGTAAAGGGTTAATCATTATTTCCCATCCAATTGAGCAAAACTTCATATGGTTCTTCGGGTTAATTTCAAACACTACTTAAACATTTAAACTTTCCGCATTCCTTACCTATCCAACTTAATTCCGAGTCTAGGTCTCCCACGGCAGATGAGGCCATGTAAAATGAGATTCCCGGAGGGTGAATTTAGTGATGCTACCCCCCACAGCAGTCTTTCGATTGTGGAAAATGGCAGGTGCGCTGCCGATCGCGTGGCTCATTTGAAGTTTGCATGCACTGTTTTGGAAGTTGAATTAAATGTATATAATAATTATCAAAGAGAGACTGTTATGAAAGTTGATACAAGTTTAATTAACCATAGCATCTCTCTAATAATTGATCGCACGAAAAATAAATGTATAACTGAATTAATTTATCTTAAATCCTTCACCACGATGTGTGTACAATACATGCTCGAATATCGGACAGTTATCAGACTCATGCGAGTCAAGGTCGGTTGATTCAGAAGGCACCTCCATGGAACCGGAATTATCAGTATTCGTGTCCGCCATGGCTAACTATATTGTGATTAATCGACTAAAATGCATGCACTTCATATAGTTGGCAGCTGTTCTTATTATGACAGCTTAACATGGGATGTGAAAACGTAGCAGAGCTTACCTATTGACTGTCGCTTCAACACCACGCTCGTCCCGCTAGCTAGCTAGAATCCTCTATTTGTTCAGTTCAATTATCTCTCCTCACTCGCTCATTTCATCTGACACTCTTCACATCTTCCGCGCAAGTGCACAGGTCACTTTCGCTTTCCTCGGGAAGTCCAAGGGAAGTCACTCACTAAAACACAATTACAATGTAACCATTTCACTGCCAAGTTAACAGGATGTGCAACCATTGAGGTAGATCAAAAGTTGCCAACAAATCAAAGTTGCTGACAAAAAAAATTCAATGTCACACTTGACTCACCATGTACATTACATTCACGTGATCGCAGGCACCCACACATACAATGGAACTACAAAGGTGCCTACAATTGGCTCAGATAACTCATTGTTGCAGTTAATATATATGGCGTTAGAACAATTTACTTTAACCACAATGATGCTACAGCGCATATGATTTCTGAGACCCTTGGTCCGTCGCGTGGCTAGTTTTTAAGTCTACGGTGGAGCTATAGTCATCACTCCTCGTCCGTCCAGCCGTCCGTCCATCCGTCAACAATTCTTTAAACATCTTCTTCGGAACCATAAGACCAAATGGGTTCATATTTGGTGTGGATGTTCCCTAGGTGACTCACATTCAGATTTGTTCAAATGAGGTCACTGGGTCAAATAGTTGCGAAAGCAGGGCCATAACTCTATTCCACCATAGTAATTCTTAGAATGACTTCTTCTCAAGAACCATTGGGCCGATTTAGCTTATATTTGGTATGGAGGGTCCTTGTGTGACTGGGGTTCATATTTTGTTCAAATGGGGTCACTGGGTCAAATAGGGGCAGGACCAGGGAGACAACTCTTAAAAAAAACAAAAAAACAACACCATTATAACATCCACCAGGGTGACAAATTTGGTTTAAATCAGTCTAAAATGAAGAACATGCAAAAAGCTAGCAGATACTCAGAGCTCTGTGAGATATGAGGAAGGTGCCTGCATTTCTCAAGAATCATCGAGACTATTTAGCTTATAATTGGTATGGATAGTGATGTTCCGATAATCGGAATCGGATATCGGCCGATAATAGCCCATCGGATATTAATCGTACCTCACAGTTGAACATTGGCTTTTACCGATTGTCAAAACAAACAAAAATGTCATAGTATCTAAGCGATATATGCACGCTTTAATAAACGTACACAATACAGCCGTAGTATTGAATGTAAAACGCAGTTGTAACAACCTAAAATGAAGTTATTGGCATCGTCCAAACAGTCTGATATGGTTATATTTAAGCATGGCAATACACCTGCCCAACATATCCCGTGTAATATGAAGTTATTGGTTCAATTGCATGGACACGAAATAGATTCTAAGAAAGCGTTAAAGTGATGTGAAACATTCCTGTGTGATCAAATAGAAATGGAGAATAATCTTGTTCAAAGTAGTTATTTTTACAAATATTGTATCTAAATTGACAACATACACCGTCATTGTTATATAAAATTAATTAAATGCAGCTACTCTCGATGGCGAAATCGTTTTTCGTTAGCTTATCGCAGATAGTTGCTTCCCGAATCAAGAAGTAAATATTTACAAATGTGCGTAGTTCAGACAATGTTTTCTATGGATTGGTAAGGTCGATTTGTTTTAAATTTTCGGCGATGTTACTAGAATGATATATTCCTTCAGTTGGCATAGCGCCTGGATAGTAACTTACTAATTTCACGCACCCGAATAAGTACATAATATATCTTTAAACAACTGATCATTACAATTTACAGGTAGTTTCCTGTTGAGCACGTGCCATGCTGTCACGTCACATGCTATGGCAATAATTTGAAACTTTTGGGCTTTTTCATTATCGGAAATCACTAGGTATGGAAGGTCCTGGGGGGGACAGGGATACAGATGTGGGTGACAGGGATACAGATGTGTTAAAATGAGATCACCTGGTCAAATAAGGACGGAGCCAGAGACATAACTTGTCCATCCATTATCATTCTTAAAATGTCTTCCTATCAAGAACCATCAGGCCTATTCAGCTTATATTTGGTATGGGTGACAAGGATTCAGATATGATTCAGAATTGTATCACTCGGTCAAATAGGGTCAGATCCACGTACATAATTCTTTCCCTCATTAGTTATTTTGAAAACATCTTCTCAAGAACCATTTGGCATATTTATCATACATTTTGGTATAGAGTCCTTGGGTAACTGGGATTCAGATTTGTTGAAATGAGTTCACCAGGTCAAATAGGGGTGCGACCAGGGACATAACTCTTCCCCCATAGTAATTCTTAAAATGGCTCCTCCTCAAGAGCCATCAGTCCTATTTAGCTTATATGTAGTAACTAGTATGGAGGGGACTGGGTTACAGATTTGTTAAAATGGGTTCGACCAATCAAGAAATGGCATTTGGTGTATATGGCCTATGGAGGGTTGGGATAAAAATTTGTTTGAATGGGGTCCACCAAAAAAAAGGGGGGCATGTCAGGTTGTAACTTTGCCACAGTTAGGAAAGCTTGAGGTATCAGTTGTAAAATTCCAACATGTGCAAAGGAATTTTACAAACTTGGGAGTGTGTTTGCTTCAGTTGGGAGTGAGCAGACTATGGACTATGTGGGGTGGGGGGATCTGGACCATATTTCAAGGTGGACACCCCACTGCTCAATGGAGACCCTCTAGGCTACATCCCTCTTTAGGACTACTTGTTTTTAAGTGAATTTGACAAGTACTAACTCTTATGGTCTTCCGAGTCCCAGTCTTCTCAGTCTTTACAGTCTGGTGAGCGTCTCCACAGTCATTGACTGTCTTGTTTATTCAGCGTGCTCTATGGTGCGCAAGCCCGATCACACGCTTCAAAATCGAAGGACTGCTCACCAGGCTAGCACCACCAAATGCATCCTCTGGGGACCTCATTCGGCAAATATTCGGCACCATTTTCTCAGGCCTTATACTACTCTGCTTCAGGTGGAAGACAAAACAAGAAACACAACAAACTGATACTAGTAGGTCATATATGATATCAATGATCCCAAATCTTGATCCCTGGACAGAGTACGCGCTTTTTGTGAAAGCCCATGTCATGTCAGAGAATCTTATATATAGCTCGGATATCATGTACTACCGAACGAAACCAAAAGGTAAGTGTTTATGATAGGAAGAATATATATAGCCTAGGGGATTGTCCTTCAAAAATGACGGGTGACAAACATGACCTGCAAGAAAATTGTGTGAAGAATTATTAAATTATTAGTCAACTGAGATAAACAGCGCCTATTACATGATGCTCTCCAGATAAAGTTACCATCTATCTTTTAAGCTAATAATAAACGCTCTTTATTGCTAATTATTAGTGTCTCTTTAACCCTTAAACGCTTGGAAATATTGCAATATAATGGATATTCTAGGGCAGCATTAGATAGAATGGAGGTACAACAGTGAAGCGCTTAGTGTCATATTGAAGGGAAATTACCAATTGAGATATAGAGTCGAACAATTTACCCGTCATTTACATGTGCAGATAATTTGATAGGTGGGACCATTGAACTCAGTATTTAAAAATGCATTATTGATGTCTTTATGCGCCCGTTTTGAAAAAAAATGACGTATTATGTTATTGGTCTGCGTCCTTTCGCTTTTTTCTTTTCCGGATGATAACTGTAGTAAGTCTGAACTGAATGGACTGAAATTTGGTATATGAGTTTACTAGCCCAAATTACAGGTCATGTTCCAGCCCTCATAATTGGCTACAGCAATCAGCAATGCTGAAGCAATTTGCTTAAGCAAACTGGACCATGGCAAAGGGTTTCTGTAGCGTATTGCCAAAGCCTAACAATCTGAATTAAGAGGGCTGTGTTCAATTTGGGTTCTACACACCGATATTCACCTGAGTTATGGCTCATTGTTGAAATTACCACGGGCATAATTTGGCACTCCCTAGCATTGCTCTTGTTTTTTCTTCACAGCACCAAGCAGTCCCCGTAATATCCGGAAAAAGTCAGAATCACCAAACAGTCTCTACATATCCTGGGACGAGCCAGAGCAGATGAACGGCAATGTCACTCACTACTTTGTATACTGGCGGGAACCAGATACGGTTCAAAAAGCAAGCAATCGGGATTATTGTAAAAATCGTAAGTATTTTTAAAAATGGGAATACTGGAGAAAGCCTGCAGTTCATTTATTTATTAGTTGGAACTGTCAGTCGTCTAACAATAACTCTGGGTTTTCTACTTAGGCCATTAAAATGAGATATCTGTGTGCTCAAATCCTCCTCATGCACATAAACTGTTTAAGCGACCGCATTAGCTACATATTTTATTTATCTATTGCGTAAAATTTGCCTTTTGTGGGGGAATTCTGTCATTTTCCTAAGTGTTTCATTCATTACTCCGATGATGCCCTTACATTTATGAGGTCAAGCAAACTAATTAGCATTCCTCACTTGGGCACCACTTGGCTCACTTAAGCCGACCGTGTTCTGACAATTTATAGATGTTTTAGAGCGAAAATGTATATCCTTTTTAGGAATTTTGTATCATTAACAGTGAATTTTGGATGATAAAAAAATCACAATGACATCATTTAGGCCGGTTGACATCCCTAGTTACCTGCGCAATTTGCATATATAATTACGTCATAAAAGTAATACTAACCTAATAAAGCTACGTTGACCTAATAAAGCTACATTGACGTAATAAATATAATGTTTATTAGGCAGGCTTTATGTAGTCAATAGAGGTAGTGAGCGGTGGATAAAATAAAATATCTGTGTTCTCCAGTGTACTCAGGCAATTAGTTCTCAATTTTGAGGGAGGGAGGCTATTTATTTATATTTTTTTTCTCAAAATCTTGGAAACGTACTCCAGAAACAAACAAAAATTTATTTTCGTTGTTTAAATCTAACAGAAAAAATGTTTGACGAGGCTTTTTCAAGTAACATTTCAGTGACAAGGGAGGTGCCTGAGAACACATAATTTTTATACGCCCTTTTGAAAAAAAGGTTGTATTATGTAATCAGTCTGTCCGTCCCTCTGTCTAGCTGTTTGTCCGTCCGTTAAAATATTTGGTTCAGTTTGGATTATTTTATCTGAACCAAAGTTGGTATGTGTATTTCACAGCTAAAAATAAAGGCCAAGTTCGAATATGGGTTCCTTCCAATTATTTTTACATGAATTATGGCCCTTTTTCAACTTAGAATTTAACCATCTTAACATTTTTGGTTTTCGATCGATAGTTTGGATTTATTTGATCTGAACCAAAGTTGTATGTGTATTTCCCAGCTGAAGATACAGGTTATTTTTACATCATTTATTAGTCCAGGAGATATTGGTCGACCTCTGCATTATTTTCGAGACAACTCCACCCATGCTTACAATTGAGTTGGAAATACTGAGGTGAGGTAATTACCTTACATCTCATATAAGAAATTGTTTTCCAAATCGAAGATGGCGGCCAAAATGGCCACCAAAATTTGAAAACACGCTTACATTCCTTTACTTTCTTACGATGGGCGTTAATGTTTCGCGATATCTACCCACCATTACATGTTGATATGGAATATTGATATGAATATTCATTTGAGTTTGGCAATTGATACTCACAGTCAAGTAGGCGGCTAAATTGGCGTTCAGAAATTGAAAAGAAATCAATATTTTCACATACTAATTTCAACTTTTTGTCATAATATCATAATGTGGACGAAACTGTACATAAACCATCTATTAGTTCAACTTAAAACGTATCAAAATGCATAAAATGGCTCGTATCCTTCTGGAAAGTCGAAAACCCACTATTAATATCGCGATGTGGCATTTCGAGATCCATTCTCCACTTAGCGCCGATAATGGCCGTAACCGTAGGTGTGCCGAAGAGTCATATTAGAACACTTACCTGATAACAGATTCTGATTTGCCACGTCAGATCTAGACCAGCTTCAATTTCTTTGTCTGATAAAATATGTATCATGACAAAATATTCAACACTTCCTGGGAGAAGGGTCTCTCTAATCATGACGTTTCAAACAATTCATTTTCTGGTGTCTAGCTTACGATTTTAAATATATTCTAACTATGGGATTTGTGCGTCATCTTGAACTAGAAAGGCATATGGTCGATGAGTATACAAGCTTACAGAAGGTCATCTCTATGTATGTGTCTCATACCCCATGTGGATAACGACATTACACCTGGCGAACCAGTTAGCTAGTCACTTCTCAATAGATGGTTCGAACGCATTGGCATACATGGACAACTTCGGCTGTATTTCGAAGGTTGCTAGCTGTCTCATTCCCTTGGACAGATGTATATCTGCTAAGGAGAAGACCACAAAGTACCGACTACCCACACTTCTTGACCATGATTCTAAGCAAACTGTGTGACGTCCCGCAGTCGTCTCGTCGAATAGCTCCCAGCAGAGAAGAACAATACTCGCGGTGCTAGTTTGTGGACACACGCCGTGATAGTGGGAATGAAATGGCCCACGGTATACACCACCCCTACACCTGGTGCATTTTTCAGATATAGAATGTCATGTGTGTCGGTGTTTTTGGTGTTGTAAGATTGTATTCCACATCCGTTTCGAAGCCGTTCTGATTCAACGTATAATTTTGTCCGGATAATACTATAATAGCCTCCCCCAGAACAGTCGGATGGACTAAGGATAATGTCTTTATAGAATGAAGGTATGCGTTTTTTTATCCTCTCAGGGTTAGTGTCAGTATGTGGGCGGTATTATTCAAAAAAATGTCAGGAACTGTGGTGCATTTATATCACTATTATTTAAAGAACAATTTATAGTCTCAACGGCAATGGGTGGTGGACGTTGGGGAACGTGACCTTTATGATCATATAGCTTTATATATAACTTTAGAATATAGTAGTTAATATGTCTCATGCAGGAAAATGGTCGGAATGGTGCACCCAACGTATGTTGAACTGAATGCAAGATCTCATCAACGTAACATTCCTCTGGATGTTTTTCGCGTTGAACATTTCACCCTTGTGTTGATGGCATTTGTACTTTCTTGAACCATACCGACAACCACCCAGCGTGAGTATGACATATCAACCAACTATCAAAGGCATCGCCTTTAAGACTACACCCCAGTCTGGGTGGGGCTTATATAATATTAGCCAATGGTACACGCCTGGTCCAGTTGATTATGAACGGCTTCCAAACGGATGGGAACATACAATCTTAGCATACAAGGAAAGCAAAGCCACGCATGAGATCCTGTCTGGATCTAAACCATACCCAAAGAAGGGCGGTACAGTCATGGTCCAATTTCATTTCCACTATGATTATACATGCCCACAAACTAGCACCGTGTGTATTGTTATTATCTGCTTGGATCTGTTCGGTGAGATGATTGCTGGACGCCAACAAGATTGTTCTTTTGTTCATTGTCAAGAAGTGTGGGTATATTATGCATTATGGTCTTCTACGCCTTAGCAGAAAGGCATCCGTCAAATGTCAGGCTTTCAACATTCGAAGCCATATACAGAAGTTGTCCGGGTACGTCAGTACATTAGATGAGTATGTGAATTGATGAACTATATATTGAGAAGTGGCTGTTTTGGGAAGATCACCAGGTGTACATGTTGTTATCCCCATTAGGTCACCAAAGCTGAAAATACGCAGATAGAGAGGTCCTTCTGAAAGCTAGTATACGCATGACCACATACCTTTCTAGTTTATCACACAAGATGACGCTCAGATCCCCTATGTAGCATCTGAATTATACCATAAGCTATACCACGAAAGCGCGCCAAGAATATGAGTGGAAACCGATATAGGAATCGGGTGCGTAAATCATTTGAGACATGTAAGATAGATGCTAACAACAAAACTATTACTCCACGATGCTTTGCGTAATCACGTAAGCAACTATAGCTGAGTTCAAAAACCGCCGACGTGGTTAAAAAATATCATCATAATCTGATTTTCTGGTAAAAATATTTCATATATATATACATGAAATGAGATTAAACGTAATGTACGTGTAAATTTGTAATATGTTATATGTAAACCCGACATGTTTATGTAGTTTGCCCATATGTACACCGATTGCATTATTATTCATTTATATTTATTACATATACATATTTTTTGTGCAGCTTATACAGGCATTCATTCAATACAGAAGTTATGCATAATCATTTACCCACCGTGTGACGCCTTGTTTCAGACATGTTCTCTCTCCGTGATGGAGGGCCGTTGGCGGTAAATTGAACGCGGTCATGAAAAAAATAATGCGGTGTACGGCGGTAACGAACACCAATAACGTGGTGACCTGTGGTAACCAACGGTAAAAATAGCGCCCAGTACCGCGGGTCAACCGCCCTCCACCGCGGTACAAAATGATAACCGCGGTATTTTGGTGGTATCACCGCGGTAAGTACCGGCCCATAACCTCGTTAAACAGGTCGCTTAATGAGAGCATAGCTGTATGTGAGGCTTCCTATGCGAGACTCGCATATATAAAAGAATGCACTGGCACAGGATCTTTAATGCTGCACCAGCGCAGCTACTGTCATGAAAGGATAAACTAATCCTTTCTTTCTCGTCTCTGACAGCTATAATTACTCATAGAGGAAAAGAAAAAGAAGTGAATGAGATTGAGGAAGAAAAGGTAGAAAAAAATAAAGAATGCTGCAGCTGTACAGCTGATTCCAAACATAAAAAAGCACAGGAGGCGGAGCGAGACCGAGACAAACGGTTTGAGGATTCTCTGCAGAATATCATATTTAGAAAGAGGTTAGTCTAATATGTAACTGTAAACAATTTCCAAGGGTTGTAGACGGGCTGAACAATTTGGAAAAATTGGAAACTAAGTATCTGGGGGACATAACTGCCAGTGTGGCCTCTGTTGAATTTGGCATTACTGGGTTGATGGTTTAATTATTATACAAAGCTGTTATTCAGTGCAGGACTAATTAATTAATACCATTGGATCACAGTCATGACATTGCTTGTCCATGAAAACCAATTTTGTGGGACTACAGAAATCAGTGGTGTCCATCCGTTCATCCGTCCAGCCCAGATGGTTTCCGGGTGATAACTTTAGTTTTAGTTACCTTATTGTTTTCAAATGTCATATGTGGATTACCCACATGAAAATACAGGGTAAGTTCGAATTTGGGTTCTGTCAGCCCATTTTTGTCGGAGTTATGGTCCTTGTTAACTTAGAATCTGCTGATTATTTTGGTTTCCGGATGATAACTTTAGGTTTAGTTATCTGTTTTCAAATTTGGCATATGGATTACTCATATGAAAATGCAGTCCAAGATTGACTTCGGGTTCTGTCCGCCTATTTTTACCTGAGTTAGGGTCTTTGTTGACTTATAATTTGACAATAATTTTGTTTTCCGGGTGGTAGCTTTAGTTATAGTTATCTGATTGTTTTCAAATTTAGTGTATGTATTACTCATATGAAAGTACAGGTCAAGTTTGAATTTGGGTTCTATTCTCCTATTTGTGGTTATTGTTATTTATTTCTAAAAAGCCCCCACCTAAATGAAGCCACCTTTTGGCTGGGCAGCCTTTTATTGTACTTATACTGACAATGACCAAACCCGTTATTAGCTCAACTTACTTTGTAAGTTTGAGCTATTGCCATGGTTTGGCGTCCGTCGTCCGTGTGTCCGTCAACAATTTCCTTTGGCGCGGGCTACAGGTCGTACCTTTGTTCTGATCTTTATGAAATTTGTCATGAATGTTGACATTGACATGTAGATGGGAACGAGTCATTTTGGGGTCATTCGGCCAAAAAACATGGCCGCCAGCAGCCATCTTGGTTTTTACTCTTTGCATGACTAAATCCTTTGACGCGGGCTACAGCTTGTAGCTTTGGTCGGAACTTCATGAAATTTGTCCGGGATGTTAACAATGACATGTAGATGGGAACGAGTCATTTTGGTGTCATTCGGCCAAAAAACATGGCCGCTGGCAGCCATCTTGGATTGCAAAATTCAAACCATTGGCGCGGGCTACAGGTCGTACTGTTTGTCTGATCATCATGAAATTTGTCATGGATGTTAATATTGACATGTAGATGGGAACAAGTGATTTTGGTGTCGTTCGGCCAAAAATCATGGCCACCAGCAGCCATCTTGGATTTTACTCTTTGCATGACTAAATCCTTTGGCGCGGGCTACAGGTTGTAGCTTTGGTCAGAACTTCATGAAATTTTTCATGGATGTTAACAATGACATGTAGATGGGAACGAGTCATTTTGGTGTCGTTCGGCCGAAAAATATGGCCGTCAGCAGCCATCTTGGATTTTACTCTTTACATGACTACAGGTCGTACCTTTTGTCTGATGTTTATGAAATTTTTCATGAACGTTGCCATTGACATGTAGATGGGAACGAGTCCTTTGGGGTCAATTGGCCAAAAAACATGGCCGCCAGCAGCCATCTTGGATTTTACTCTTTGCATGACTAAATCCTTTGGCACAGGTCAGACATTGCAATTAGCACCTTTCCTTTCCAATAAACTGTCAACCATTAAATTATTCCCCTACCTAAGTTGAGCTACAGTGTCATTGACACTTTCATTACACCTCATTTTCAGGAGGTTTTTACAGATATTATTGTTTTTTCATTGAAGAGAAACATCTTTGATGTTGAATACATTGGTGAACTTGCTGTTTACAAGCTAAAATATATAGAACACACCCGACATCTCGTTAGCGAGACTTACGAACGAGACTTGCCTATTTATTTCCAGGTTACCGGCGACATTTTGTGTTTAAATAAAATGTTTTTATTACCTGCATTCCCCAAACCGTGAAATTATATGGAGGTTGCAGGAGAGCCGGGTTTAATACATCAAATTGGGAGACTCACGGGCAAAACGGAGATTACATAGTTCACGTGCTTTCCGTTTGAACGTTCTGACACGGAAGAGTTGGCCAGCAGCCATCTTGGATTTTACTATTTGCATGACTAAATCCTTTGGCGCGGGCTACAGGTCGTACCTTTGGTCTGACCTTTATGAAATTTGTCATGAATGTTGACATTGACATGTAGATGGGAACGAATCATTTTGGGGTCATTCGGCCAAAAAACATGGCCGCTGGCGGCCATCTTGTATTTCAAGATTCAATCCATTGGCGCGGGCTACAGGTCGTACTGTAATTTGTCATTGATGTTAATAATGACATGTAGATGGGAACGAGTGATTTTGGGGTCGTTTGGCCAAAAAACATGGCCGCCAGCAGCCATCTTGGATTTTACTCTTTGCATGACTAAATCCTTTGGCGCGGGCTATAGGTTGCCTTTGGTCTAATCTTTATCAAATTTGTCATGAACGTTGACATTGACATGTAGATGGGAACGAATCATTGTGGGGTCATTCGGCCAAAAAACATGGCCGCTGGCGGCCATCTTGTATTTCAAAATTCAATCCATTGGCGCGGGCTACAGGTCGTACTATTCGTCTGATCATCATGAAATTTGTCATGAATGATAACAATGACATGTAGATGGGATCGAGTCGTTTTGGGGACATTCAATCAAAAAACATGGCCGCCAGCAGCCATCTTGTATTTTACTCTTTGCATGACTAAATCCTTTGGTGCGGGCTACAGGTCGTAGCTTTGGTCAGATGGTCATGAAATTTGTCGTGAATTATAACAATGACATGTAGATGGGAACGAGTCGTTTTGGGGTCATTCGGTCAAAAAACATGGCCACCAGCATTTTACTCTTTGCGTGACTAAATCCTTTGGCGTGGGCTACAGGTCATACCTTTGGTCTGATCTTTATTAAATTTGTCATGGATGTTAACACTGATATGTAGATGGGAACGAGTGATTTTGGAGTCGTTCGGCCAAAAAACATGGCCGCCAACAGCCATCTTGGATTTTACTCTTTGCATGACTAAATCCTTTGGCACGGGCTACAGGTTGTACCTTTGGTCTAATCTTTATGAAATTTGTCATGAATGTTGACATTGACATGTAGATGGGAACGAATCATTGTGGGGTCATTCGGCCAAAAAACATGGCTGCCAGCGGCCATCTTGGATTTCAAAATTCAATCCATTGGCGCGGTCTACAGGTCGTACTGTTCGTCTGATCATCATGAAATTTGTAGGTCGTAGCTTTGGTCAGATCTTCATAAAATTTGTCATGGATGTTAACAATTATACGTAGATGGGAACGAGTCCTTTTGGGGTCAATTGGCCAAAAAAAATGGCCACCAGCAGCCATCTTGTATTTTACTCTTTGCATCACTAAATCCTTTGGCGCAGGTTAGACATTTCAATTAGCACCTTTCCTATTCCTCCATTTACTGTCAACCATTAAATTATTCCCCTACCTAAGTTGAGCTACAGTGTCATTGACACTTTCATTTTTAGATGTAGTGTATACGGAATGTAAGCATACGACAAACCGGAAATCAAAGGTCACCTGGCACTGTTTCCTGTTATTGAACGTTTAATATCACAATTTATAGAATGGGTTTATTGAATGGATTAAGGGTATGATCATGTAATAAATTGATATCTCAACTTATCCCTTCATCATATTTCTCAGTCCACTTAGTTCCGAGGAAAACACATTTGTCATGTTGTCCTATACCAACTCAATTGAGCATGTCACTTCACATTTTGTTTAGGACGGTTTATGTGGCCATGAAAACTAGCCGAGTTGCGATACATGAATCGTTACAAATACATTGTGTATATAACACGTTTATCTACTATTCGTGTGACAGAATCCACCACGCAAATTACATTTTAGGTGGAGCTATAGTCATCACTCCTCGTCCGTCGTCCGTCCATCCGTCAACAATTCTTTGAACATCTTCTCTAGATCCTTTGAACCGATTGGGTTGATATTTGGTGTGGATGTTCCCAAGGTGACTCACATTCAGATTTGTTCAAATGAGGTCACCCGGTCAAATAGTTGCGAAGCTAGGACCATAACTCTTTTCCACCATAGTAATTCTTACAGCGACTTCTTCTCATATTTCATTGGGCCGAATTGGTTCATATTTGGTATAAAGGATCCTTGGGGATCTTTGGTTCAGATTTGTTCAAATGAGGTCACTGGGTCAAATGTGAGCGGAGCCAGTGACATAACTCAAAAAACAATTTTTTTTTGTTAAATTCACATTTTTGTTTAATTTTCAGGTCGACCTTGCTCAATTTAAAAAACAAAAAATTAATTTTTAAACATGTTATAAAATTTGAAAAAAAGTGACACCATTATAACATCTGCAGAGTTATGAAACTTTACTCTTTAATGAAATTATGGAAACATTCCATTACTCACCCCCCCCCCTCCCCACATGGCCCAGACCCACCCAATCAACCAACACCCATGGCCCAGACCCACCCACACCCTGCCATCAACCAACATCCCTTCCAACCCATATCTCCCAATTTAATACCTCTTCTCACCACAGAATATCTGCAAAGACACAGTTCATTAATTTAGATTAGAATAATAGATGCCATCTGGCATGCTTATGTAAACATAACTGCTCAGCAAACTAAAAACAAACTGCTGTTCCAAAGGTTAGGTGATGACTGATGGGAATTGGTTTCCCTGCTATACAATGGTACTGTGAACAGCTTAGATTTCTTCAAGCCTGGAAATAGTGTCTGACATTTGCAGAATGAGGTCCCCAGAGTGTGAATTTAGTGTTGCTACCCCGTACAGCAGGCTAGCATTACAAAATACACCCTCCATGGACCTAATTCTGCTTAGGTCTCATCTTCTGGGAGGTATCCTAAGTATCTAATTGAAAGTTTGTTTTACTAGTAGTTACTTTTTTACTTTTTCCCACCTTTTCAGTTTCAATGTCCCCCAATTTGTAGAACATAAAATGCATAATTGAGCTGCTCGATGGGTGTGCATGACCAACTTCAACTGTAGAACTTCAATCTGTTCCTAGGTTTTTTTGACCGTTGAGGCCTAATCAGATTGAGGATGAATTTGGTGATGCTAGCCCGACTTGCGGAATAGTGTCATTAAATTCACCTTTTGGGGACCTAATTCTGCAAATGTCAGACACGCTAAATTCAGGCTTGTCCGTTTCATTTTATTTTCTTAACCACCACTTATCCAGATGAAATCATACCCTGATTTTTCAAAGAAAAATTGGGGGGTATATATTGGATTGAATTTGTCTTCTATCTGTCAGGCTTCCATCCATTTGCCTGTTGGAATGTCTATCCATCCATCTTACTATCAACAATTGTTTTCTTCTCCATATCAAAGACCAAATGTGTTTATATAATTCAGTGTACATGTTCCCTAGGTGTCTCACAATCAGATTTGTTCAAATAAGTTCATCAGATATAATAGGTGCGAAGCCAGGGCCATAACTCTTTCCCTCCATAGTAATTCTTAAAACAATTTTATCTCAAGAACCATTCGGCCTATATAGCTTATAATTGGTATGGAGGGCCTTGGGTGACCGACCAGGGTTTAGATTTGTTCAAATGGGGTCATTTTTATGTTTACCCATACCATAGTATGGTAAACATAGTGTCGTTGTCCGGATTGACCACTCGTCGTGTGTCCATCCGTCCGTCCGTCTGTCCGTCCGTAGACACTTTACGTGTAATGCGATAACTCAAACATTTTGTATATGTGGTTTTCAGCCCAGATTGAGTTCGAATATGGGTTTGATCCGACTTTTTTTTACAGAGTTATTGCCCTTTTTCGACTTAGAATTCATGAATTCTGCCATAACTCAAACATTTTTTATCTGATTGGAACCAAATTTGGTATATGAGTTTCTCAGACCAACATACAGATTGAGTTCGAATCAGATCCGAGTTTTTTTAATGGAGTTATGGTCCTTTGACATATAATTCACACATATTTTGATAAATCAACCATTTTTCATCTGATAGGAACCAAATTTGTTTCTCAACTCAAAATACAGAACGAGTTTGAATATGGGATCCAATTTGTTATACCAGAGATATGGCCCTTTTTCAACTAAGAATTATCCAATTATAACCCAAGTAACTTACAATTAATGAATACCTGCTTCTCTGTGAGAGAGATAAAAAGACAATATGGTTTATTGAGAGTTATTTATAGCCCTCATATGTTAGCTCTGTATAAGAGACTCAGATTAGTGAATTATGGGATAAATTGATTTAGCTATCTTTTTAACCACAACTTAGCCATGTGAATTTATTTAACTAGACCAATGGAGCTCTCTAAGTCCTTGGATGATGGGACTACATTGGATCAAACAGGGCAGAGATAGCTGATTTAACCCCTTTTACCCATTCCATGTCTTTTAACCTTTTCCATTAAATAAATAATTATATTATTTTGATATCTCACATGGCAATTTGCAACAACATGAATAGAACTGCTTACACTATGATAGTGGTGACAGGCTCTAGAGTTTAGATGTTATATTAACCCTTCTATATTGACTCATACATTCCAATAATTTGTGTTATTACTGGTTATTATGTACATTTGTCATATACTACTTTAGATCATAACAGTATACTCAACATTAAAAGATTATGATTCTGATCATAACAATTTACTATCGCCAAGGGATGGGTTAAACATCTGCCGATCACGATCGGCCTCTCGTTAGGAAATGAGGTCCCCCAGAGGGTGAACTCGGTGATGTTAGTCCACCTTGCGGAATAGTGTCATTAAATTCACCTGCAAAGGTCAGACACACTGAATACAGACTTGGCTGTTCCAATATTAGTTTTTTAAACACCACTTATCCAGGTGAAATCATACCCTGATTTTTCAAAGAAAAATTGGGAGTATATTGGATATTTGGGGGGGGGGGGGGGTATATTGATATTACTAGATGAATTGATCTCATAGATGGGGATTCACATTTGTTCTAATAGGGCCAGAGATAAGAGATATAACTCTCCTCTATGCTGTTTGGTACTGGTATAATAATATTGATTTCTAGGCAGCCTGGGGGGGGGGGGCAATGGGGAGGGAGTGTAGAGGGGTGTAGATTTGACCCCCTACTTTGATAAAAAAAATTAAACAGTTAAAAATTTCATGCCTGATACTACATTAGTTGTCAATTAGATGTTCACACCAAAAATAGGTTAGAATTGTTCTCATAGTTTGGTTTGATTTTCCAACATGTTTATGTATGTTCATATCAGTCCATCAGTCCATGTGTTCCTACTTCAGGTTAAACTGTTGGACAGAATTGGCCACAAATTTTAACTTTATGGGGGGGGGGGGCGGGGGGGGGGTCAGGTTGGTAATTTTGGTAATTTTCAAATGTTTGAGAGCTTGAAGTACTGGCACCAGTCGTAAATTTCAACCTAAGAGGGATGTACAAAAGGATTTTTGTGAACTTAGTACTGTGGTATTGTTGTCTTCTTTAAAAGGTAAAATGTTGGAGATTTGTCAGTGGTGTGTAATTAGAAATTTCAAGGTGAAGAGCCCTGCTCATCTGAGAACTTACAGCTATGACCATGTTTAGAACTACTTGTCTTAAGTGATTTTGTCAAGTACTGACTCTTGTAGTCTTCAGAGTCCCCGTCTTTTCAGTCTTTACAATCTGGTGAGCGACCCACTGTCATTGACTGTCTTGTTTGAGTAAATTCTCCAAACTGCAAATGTAAAAGTGTCGCCCGATTATCTCGATTTGCTAAATTTTCCCAACCTGCAAGTTCACACAAATATGCCTAACAGAAATTGAATTTAATGGACAAAATCTTTTTCACCTGCGTTTTATATGATTATATAATAAATACTCAACAAATATGTATTAGTTACTTTGTGATATCTTTCACCATAATACCCATGATGGTAGGCAATCAAATAATGTTATAATCTAGGAACTGTTTGTTTATAGTGCGCAAAAATATATTGGAATGTTGTTTTAATTTTAACGCAATTGATGTGATGTCAGTTCGTTCATGATTTTGACCAGTCAATGACGTCATGCGAGCCTTGTACTGCAATAAAGATCAGATGTTTTTATCGCCAATTCGTTATCGCCAATTTTATCAGGGAATTTCATAGGCTTATAATCAGACTGGACTGTGTGGCATCCTCACATTGTCACTATCTGCTATATATTTCTAGGGCTGATGATGGTAACTCATCGACTCCTTCAGGCATGTCTGTGGGATATCAATTTTTGAAAAATTTGTTATTCAATGAGTATAAGAAGAACAATTCAACGATGACACAAGAGGAACAAAAGGTAATTTTAACCTCTCACACTCAGCATGTACACTTTATTGGTGTTTGGGTTTGACTAGATATTATAAGGCTGAAAAAATTGATGTTATTTCGCAGTCCTTTACAGCATCTAACCACCTTTCCTAATGTGTTGGCCCATATCTCTCCATAGAGGTATGATGTATCTGATTGCCCTGAAATTTGCATAGATAGCCTTCATGATCAGTATGATTAACTGAGAGCTTTCCGATGAATGGCAACAAGCCATATTTCCGACTAAATCCTGAAAAATTACCCATAATTCTGCTGTTGATTATTTTGGGCATTACTGTATCTTATCGTTGATCCGTTGTCATGATTCATATCACATCATGACCAAGTGTATCGTTACAACCCTGCTGTGAAACAAAATACCAATTTGTTTAGCCTAAATATTAGATTTGTTATTGTTTTTTAACAACATAAACCACAAGTAGTTTGTTATTTAGATGATTTACCTCATTTATATTTGATCTGTATATTTTCATCGGTTGTGGATTCTTTTTCTTTGTATTTGCACACCATGATTAACAAGTCATGAAAACGTACAGCTACATTTGTAGATAGGCTCCCAATGTTTTTCAATAAAGTGTTGTTGTATTGCATTTTCCCTTTTAACCCTTTCATGATGGAGCTGCACTGGTACAGCATTAAAGATCCTTTGCCAGTGCATTGGCCTAACAATATTTACCTTGACCTTGTCAGCCAGTGAATTCTCTTATATATCCGAGGCTACCTATGGGAGACTCGCATATATAAGACTAGAAGGTGACCCGACTTCGTCCGGGCTATTCAAAAACCAAATTTCAAGTCGATTGCTCCACCCGTTTCCTAGATCTGGTCTGCGCATGCGCGAAGCTGGTGTCGCACGTGCTCGGCGACCCGATAAAATTCGTATCCGGGGCAAGATACATTCACATACCAAATTTCAAGTCGATAGCTACACCCGTTTCCGAGATATATAGCCCAATGTCATTTGCGGATACCTCGGCCGGTGATGAGTTAACGCGACACAGTCAAATGCATCGGCAGGGTGAGAGTTAACGTAATCTAACTTTATGACCTCTGACGACGTCATAGAAGTTACGCAGTGATTTTATCCTGATAAAAGATCCCCGTACCACTTGTACCTAATAATTGAGGCAGATAACTAAAACGGATACATACATATTATATATCGTTGGAAAGATGAAGCCACACAGATTCTAACCGTGCAAATTATATGACTGGCAATTTATTATTCGCGCTATATCGAATCGATTTATGAGCACCGAACTGAAATATATTAGCGCAAAAACGGCGTAAAAATAGATTTGACCTCCGCACGTGAAATGTTGACCTCGCACGGACAAATAAATATGCCTATGTTCGTCTCCGGCCGAAAACACATCCAATACCAAATTTCATCGAAATTGGCTTAGTCGTTTTGGAGTCCATCGATTTCAAACACACAAACAAACACATACACAGATCTTTCAAAATATATAATAGATAATGCATTGGTACAGGGTTTTCGCAAAATTTCAGGAAGCTCCACTCATGGAAGGGTTAACATTATTCTCCTTGTTTTTTTTATAACGACCCCGCTCGTCGAGCTAGCGCCGAGCTCGGGTCGTGTATAGGTAACATGTGGGCGTACGTACTTGTGACGTCACACATAATTTACAGTATACTGTGAAGGTGAAATTTTTAGCCACACTTTTTCGTGAAAATATCACGTGACTTCCGGCAGTGGTTTGACAAAATCGCGGAATAGACATCTCCTGCATTGGCTCATACTGTATTAGATAGGTTTCATTTGTTAGCTATATGAAAGCAGTTACGGCGTCATTTGTCTCTGCGGGTCAGAATCCAGACATGACTGAACGTGTAATTTTTTCGCGGACAACTGATTTCACCTCACTATAGACTAGATATCTATTGATTGATGTCTTGATTGAGAGTTTAAAGCCACGTGGCGGTTTGCGCTCCAAAATACAAAAATTATTGTTCGCTTTTGAATTTTTCGCAGTATCAAAATAGGTCGATAAATATCTTAACTACCTTTCTACAAGCATTCTGTACATGTACATTCTTTACTTTTTGTTTGAGAACATTGACATTTGATTTTCATAGGTCCGATTTCTGAACATGATGAATCATGCATGACTTTTATTTTGTTTAGTGCCAACAAATCACCCCAATATTCCATAAATACGTGACCTCGTCACATCTATTCTGTAACTGCGTATTCATGTGTAACGGGATTGCTCTTCGAAATGACTAAATTGTAGATTGTTTTTGTCTCAAAACTGACATAAATTTGCCCAAAAATAATATCTGAACCATATGCTATATTAAGGCATATATAATTAACGGAGTCTACTCGCATCCAAACCGATTATACGATTATCAAGCATTCGCGTCGCTAACATGTGTATAGGCCTAATATATATGCATATAATTTCATGACTATTTGCACGATCCTTCGCAATATCCGTCTTCTTACTATTATCCCGGGGTTGTTCTATATGCCTTGCATATTATCATATTATTTGTAATCCATCCTGCCCATGTTTCAATTTGCCATGATAGGAGCACGTCAGCAACCTCTTATTTATTTGGTTTGTTGTTTGTTGTTTATAAACTATTTTCCCTTAACCCTTTCAGTGCCAGGGGCCGATCTCATCGGCCCTAATTTACGGTCTGTAAAATCGGCCCTAAAAAAATAAAAATGTGGGGGGTTTTTTGTTTTTTTTTAGATTTTTTTTGTTGAATTTGTTTTGGCTATGCTTAAGCATGCTATAGCGAATTTAAAAACAAACTGGATAAAACCTTAGGGGCATGTTATAACTCAAAACTATCACCAAGTATTCATAGTAATAATTTTGATGCCCATGATTCCCTGGCACTAAACCTACAAAATAAGTCTGTTAAAGAATATAAGAAAAAATTATTAAAATTGTAAAAAATTGTAAAAAATAATAACAAATGATTAAAAATTGTTAGGCCAATGCATTCTATTATAAATGCGAGGCAACCTATGGTTGACTCGCATATATAAGAGAATGCATTGGCACAGGGTATATGGGTTGATACAAAAATCGGACCTGGCACTGAAAGGGTTAAATGAGTCAATTGTTGTAGCATCCAGACAAATTGTAACTCTTTAAAATTTTATACTGAGTGGATACTCTCACTAACTTATAAACGTATACATTGGAATGGTCTATTTTCATCTGGAGGGGTTTTAAAAGGTAATAAAAGCTGACAACATACAAAACAAAACAGTTAATACAAGAATAAAATGATTCATATTCTTTGGTGCGAAATGTTCAGATAATAAGTTCAACAAAATGAAGTACGGTTCTTTGTTGAACTCAAGCCTTGAAATAGAGGTCCCCAGAGGGTGAATTTAGTGATGCTACCCCGAATAGCGGGGTAGCATCACTAACTTCACCCTCTGGGGACCTCATTCTGCAAATGACAGATACCCTATTTCAAGGCTTGGTTGAACTTATTATTCACTAAGAAAATTCTAATCAATGAGTATTTTATATAGAAAGGGTTAAAGATGCATAATCCAAATTAACGCTCGCAAATTACTATTTCCTTGGCTTTGGGGGTAAAAAATATTTGATTTGAGTCAAGGAACCCACCCATCAAAGCTCAGATTGATCAGATATCGATTTTTTAAAGCTATTATATTTCACCACATATATTTTTTAGTGGCCCAGTAAAAGTCGACGAGAAGTGGTCTCGGACCAAATTGCGGATGAAGATGGAAAACCCTAAAATCAAGTGGCTATATAGTTGACTGTGGTTAGCATTATTTTTGGGCAATTAATCGATTCTGATAACTGAAGCGGCATTTATGGGGACCATCAAATCGGATAGAGTACCTTTAAAGATTTCCTGTTTTACTCAAATTTAACCCTTTACAAAATACTCATTGATGAGTAGTTCTCTTTTGAAATATTAAGATAATATGTTCCACAAATGCTTCTTCTGCAATTATATTGTTAGTTCTTTTATCTGGCATCTGCCCATATCTCATGAACACCCATACAGATGAATAATAGACCTTTCCAATGAACACTAAAATGAATGATGGGAGATTCCATTCAGTAAAAAAAAGGGGTTAAAGCATGTTGATTTACAATGGAATTGTTTTGTAATTATATTCACGATTGGAGCATATAGATGATTCGGTACCATATACCTTTTTAATTTTTGTAATTCTGTAATTTTAAGAGTTTTATTTTAGGACTGATATTTTCAGCCGAATAGGAATAGGATGAGTCAGAAGGCTCACAGAAATGCACAGTACATAGAAAAGTGTCTGTATTGTAGGCAATCATAGGCAAGATCCTTTGTATTTGCTGAGGACTGATGTATCTAACAGGTGGCGACTGAGGAATCTTTGACATTAAAGTGACTCGTAATATTCAGGCCTCAGTCATTTCTCACATTTGTCATGTTCTTGTGATCAAAACAGGTTGATAAATACATGAAATAATAATATATAGACTTTATATACTCTAAAAATACACACCAAGTCATACATTTATCAGTTGTTTTTAATTTTGAGTGTGTATATCTCTATTTCATGCACTGTAGAGTGTGTATCTGTATTTCATGCATTTATCTTTCTATTCTGATCACTGGATCGTGCCATTAGCGATGACTTAAAGTGATGTGAAACACTGCGGAAGGGTGATCAATTAGAAATGGAGAATAATCTTGCTCAAAGTAGTTATTTTTTACAAATATTATATCCAAATTGGCAACACACATCGTCATTCTTAGATATTAATTAATTTTAGTGATTTTCGGAGGTGAAATCATTTTCGTTAGTTTATCGCAGATAGTTGCGTCCCGAATCGAGAAGTAAATATTTACAATTGAGGGTAGTTCAGACGATGATTTCTATGGAGTGGTACGGTCGATTTGCTTGAAATTTTCGGCGATGTTACTAAAATGCTACATTCCTCCAGTTGACATAGCGCCTGAATGCTAACTTATCAGTTTCACATACCCGAACAAGTACATAATATGTCTTTAATAGGGTGAATCTGAATGCTTAAATTACAAGTCACATTAATTAGACATCATAATACCTAACTGTCTTTTTGCAGGCGTTGTTGGCGGTGATGATGCGAGTAAATCGCAAGGTGATCCACACTCAGTGCGGCCTTTTTATCTAGAATTACAGGCCTGCAGATTTAAACATTTTGCAAAAACTTTTTTTTTTTCATTTGCTTTTTACTGGCTTGTGCTTTATTGTCCCATGGCTGTTCCTCTAGAATTTGTTGAGATAAAGCACTTAATAGTAGGCAAACTTTCTCTGGATATTATTCATATGAGGTAGGTGTGATGATATCTGATTGTCACACTATATGGTAAATGAATGTCTGAATCTGGAGTACAGTTAGCATGTTATCAATTATTTAAAAATTTATACACCACTTTGAATGTTAAAGGTACTCAATCCGATCAGACGCTCCTAAATTACTATTTTTTTGGCTTCAGGGGTAAAAAATATTTGATACGAGTCGAGGAACCCACCCATTACCACTTGATTTTAGAGTTATCCATCTTCATCTGCATCTTCGTCTGTTTGACCACATGCTTCTGGTCCACAAACAATAGAAATAGCAAACTTCAAACATCGATATCTAATCACTCTGAGCTTTGATGGGTGGGTTCCTCGACTCGAATCAAATATTTTTTACCCCCGAAGCCAAAGAAATAGTAATTTAGGAGCGTCTGATCAGATTGAGTACCTTTAAACATTCCAACGGTACTGGAATTTCACCATGGTTGAAAGTAGTAACGTGCGGTTTTGAAATTCTGTTGTAGTTTTGGTATGGTTTTTGTGGTTTTCGTTATGGTTTTACTCAACACCAATGACTATATGCATAGTGCAGATGGTATAATATGACATAATAGAAATAGAAACCAGAAGAATGGTTTATACTGATTGTGGTTTGGTTTTGAAATAAAACAGAATAATCAGTGATCTTTTGAAAATTATGTGCGACCTGTTTTCTGTTAGCTGCTTTCTCATTTTAGATAACTCCCGGGCAAACTGATCGCTTTAAAATCTGCAGGCCTGAAACAATTCCGCTAGACTAATTCCGAACATCCATTCGCATTAGACAATTTCCAAAATGACAAGTCTTGCCAAAAAAAAAAATGGATTGGCTAAACGCCATTCTTGTTTATACAATTATGGCTTATCACATCTGATCACATTTGCCCAATTAAGCACGTCTCTTTTAAATAATTTTTGGTTTTAATTAAATAATTTTCATACCCTGAAATCTCATTCAATCAGTAGAGATTATTGTCTGTTGGCTTCTAAAAAGTTGTATCCTCCTAAAATCTCTTTTTAGAAGGAGACTATACAATGTATCTGGTATAGCATTGCTATCGACCAATAGCTTTGCAGTCCTTCCCAGAAGGAAAACACAACTAGAGCACTTATTTCATATTCATAAGACGGGTGTAATTGCACCCTGTAATATAATAATTTGGGTGTTTCTCAAACAAAATGTTATAATGGGACATACGGCTATATGTCTGTCTACATGTAGTTACACTTTCACATGCCCATAATTGAATTGAATCAGAAAAGGATCAAAATAAACCTTCAAATAGTTCAATATTGAATAAACGATTACAGTCATCATAATCATTTTTGACAAGAGGGACGAGTGCACATTTTAGCACCCGTGAATTAAAAATTGGGAGTGTGTACTGGTACGAGACCAATCGCTCCTGGGAAGGACTGGCTTTGCATGATAATCATTTATATTACAGTTGTTATTGGAGATCCTCTTTCATTTTCAATTGATGATACCTGATTTATTAGAGAAACATGATTTTACGGTTTTGGTGATTTCGAGCTAAAACGACAGATACAACATTTTAGAAGCCCACCAACATTACTCACCACTCATGAACAGCTGGGGCAGTCACCACAGTTTCATAGCTTTTACATAGATTCCAAAATTGGTCAATCTGATTACAATTAATTTAAAAGAATAAAACAGAATTTTTGATTGAGGAATCAAATGCTTCTCTTTGAATAGGAAATATTTTTGGGAACTGGACTAATGCGAATAGTGTCAATGGGGGTATGCCTAATGCAAAAAAAGAGTATTATTACCACTTTACAGAGCGTTTCCTGGAGTATTAACTGCCTTGAAGTGGTGGGCCTATAATGGAATATTCACTCAATAACGGCATGCTGCCCACCACTTTATGGCATTGCAAGAACATGAGCAACAAAGAACTGCTAGACTCGGAGAACTAATCATAGACTTACATTTTCACAGCTGAATATTCTGTGACTTATTTGTGCGAAATACAGCAAAATACAGAAGATTTCAAAACGTTCAATAAACAATTGTGTATTGTTCTTGAACGGCCCTGTGCCAATGCATTCTCTTATATATGCGAGTCGACCATAGGTCGCCTCGCATATATAAGAGAATGCATTGGCTTAACACATATTAAACATGATAAAATTGTCAAAGAATGTAGAAAAATTGTTAAAAATTGTTAAAAAATGTAAGAAAAAATTATAAAATTGTTAAAGAATGTTCGAAACCAGGCTATATATTGGTGGGGCCAAATAGCAACACAGCACAGCGCTAATAATGAGATGAGCTAATATCGGGAGCACTGGTAATTGGGATGTGGCTAATGGCTAACTGGAATTGGTCTAGTGGGATATGAAGTGAAAGAAAAACCTTATAATAAATTAATTAATAAACAGATAACATTCGTAAACTGGCGCCAATTATTATTGTGGCACATGTATAGAATTTTTAGATATACTTGGATGTGTCCAGATTTGGTACCCAAAATATTAACTTCGCATTTTTAACTGGGTTACTGAGGTTACAAGTAAACTGTTTTTTTTTTCTCCTGCAGAAACCATTTACATGTACTGCAGAATCTTCCGAAAATAAATAAAAATAATAATTTTCAAATAACCCCAGTAATCAGTTACAAATGCGTAGTAATTCTTTTCTTTACCAAAAACTGACATACCGGTATATGAGATTTACATACATATATTTTGATTTCAGATTTAACAAATTATGCCAATATCTGGGATATTTTGTCCAAACTACTTGGATTTTTCCCATAACCTGTTTGAACATTGCCCCTGTGTTGTCCCCAGAATAGGAGTGACTGCCTGATGTAGAAGTCTTCTAAAATAGGAGAAGTACTAAATGAACACTGTCGCTTGAATTTAGGTCTCGTATTTTATCACAATATGACCATTGCTGATGAAAGTGACATTAAACCCCAATTAATTTACTATACTAACATCGCACCCAGAACATCATATTAACCCACAACAAATAAATACCTAGAATATCATTGGATTCACTTGGAAAATTGGGGTGAGAGAATGATTTAATATTTTATTATTTATTTTCTGTTCACCGTTCAGCGACCAAGAAAAGTCTCTCTGTATACATTGTGCCAGGTACTAGTAATTACACACATGTCAGTAAAGTGTAATAGGTGTAAAAATATTAATCAATTACAGTATTATTGTCTTATTGTTCTATTCACACATGCAGGGGACTATTTGAAGAAAGTTATACACAGTCAGTTGAAGGCGATTTGTACAGTAATGCTCTAATTAATCGACCTCTTAACCACAGCAGAATTATGGGTAACTTTTCAAGATTTAGTCGGAAATATGGCTTGTTGCAATTCATTGGAAAGCTCTCGCCGAGAGCTTTCCGATGAATGGCAACAAGCCATATTTCCGACTAAATCCTGAAAAGTTACCCATAATTCTGCTGTGGTTAAGAGGTCGATTAATTAGAGCATTACTGTATAACATAGACCTCACTGATATTTCCCCTAAGTTTATTTCCACAGCGTCAGACCTCTACCATATGTGTCTAACTCTCTGGCTGCTACGGTGTTAATTGGATCACCCTTCTTGGACATTTGACTAACTTATTGTGAGATCGGTGAATTCCACATTCCATTGTTATGACTGAGCAAGGTGTAGGGAGATCTTGTGTAAATAACAAAATATGAATAAGTAAATAAATCTGAGCCGAGGTGGGCTGAAATATTGGGGTGGGGGGGGGGGGGGATAATCATAATCTTGGTGTTTATTTTTTAAAGTCTTACAGTAAATGTGTATGTACAATATATACTTACGTTTATAGCTGTGGTGCAACCGTGTCGGTCTGAAACCTGAATTTTGTGGTGTTGTGATATTTCTGTCACATTTACGTTCTAAAAATAGCATTTTTCGTCTTTTCGAAAACAACTTCCGATTTAATGTTTGTACGGTTTATACACTGTGTGTATATGTCCCAGAAAGAAGCATTGAAGTCGTAATAAAAATTAAATTCTACTCATGTCTACAAAAACTACATTTATATCCTAACGTGCACTTGTTATCAGTCTTTTATAGGCCCGAATAACCTGGGGATTACCCCAATTTCATATGACCAAACCAGTCATGTGTGTGACCGGAACCAAACAACAACAAAATATTAAAGTGAAAAGTGCACGAGTGATCTCTGGCTTATCAACCTGGCACCAGGTGACTCATGTGTGTCCTGTGAAGCCATGAACCTTATTTTACTTCTGACAAGTGATCTCTGGCTTATTGACCTGGCACCAGGTGACTCATGTGTGTCCTGTGAAGCCATGAACCGTATTTTACTCGGGCAACATACCGGCCTGTTTTATTTATATTTGAGAAATTTGTTCGAGTTATTGTTAGCTCAACTTGACGAAGTCAAAGTTTGAGCTATTGCCATGGGTTGGCATCCGTCGTCTGTCTGTCTGTCCGTCATTTTATCAACACTTTTCGTTAGCATGCCCTACAGGTCACATCTCTCATCTGATCATAACCAAACTTCATATGATTCTTAGGGGTGACCTCTAGATGGAAGCCATCAATTTTTTCTAAATTTGCCACCAGCAGCCATCTTCGATTCAAATTTGAATCTATCGGCACACCCTGCAGTCCGCATTTATTGGTAAATTGTTTTGAAAATTTACATGCATGTTTAGGATCATATCTAGATGAGAGCTATCGAATTTGAATTTTTTTTTATGAAAAACATGGCACCGGCAGCCATCTTGGATTTTACTCATTGCATGACTAAATCTTTTGGCACAGACCACATCCCTCATCCGATCGTCATAAAACTTCATCTGGATCACTTTGGGTGACCACCAGATGGGAGCCATACAATTATAATCTTTGTGTGACTTAAATTTTAATCTTTGTGTGACTAAATGCTTTGGCACACCCTGCAGAGGACATTCCTCGTCCGATCGTCACTAAACATCATATTGATCTTCAGGATGACCACTAAATGGGTATCATTAAATTTTTCCTAATTAACCCTTTACCCAACAGAAGGGCCCTGTGCCAATGCATTCTCTTATATATGCGAGTCGACCATAGGTCGCCTCGCATATATAAGAGAATGCATTGGCTTAACACATTAAAAATTATAAAATTGTTAAAGAATGTAAGAAAAAATGGTAAAAAGTGTTAAAAAAAGATTTTTTTTAGGCCAATGCATTCTCATATATGCGAGGCGACCTATGGTCGACTCGCATATATAAGAGAATGCATTGGCACAGGGCATAACTGTAACCATCACAATGTGGTCAGTGAGTCGGTTCCAATGATATCCATATTTGTATGGTTTTATTGAGACAGACCCAATATAATTTAGGCTGTTGCAGCTTTATTTGGCCGGTTTTGGCCGGTTTGTTGGGTAAAGGGTTAAAAAAAAAAACATGGCCACCCTGCAGCCCGCATTTATTGGAGAATTGTTTTGAAAATTTACAGGCATGTTTAGTATCATCTCTAGATGGGAGCTATCAAATTTGAAAAAATTTTATGAAAAACATGGCACCAGCAGCCATCTTGGATTTTAATCTGACTAAATCATTTGGCACCCTACAGACCACATCCCTCATCTGATTGTGACCAAACTTGATATTGATCTTCGGGGTGACCACCAGATGGGAGCTATCAAATTTGTTTGAATTTCATTGAAAAACATGTTCGTCAGTGGCCATCTTGGATTTTACTTTATATACATATCTCTTCACGTTGACATCTAGTATTACTTAGACATTTTGACTTTCCGCATTCCTAAATAATCGCTCCATTAACTGTAACACATGAAATTATCCCCTCCTCCCCCTGAGTTGAGCTAAAGTGTCAATTTGACACTTTCATTTTGGACCCCATTGACTGAACATACATGAACATTTAGCTATATCTTATGGATTGTCTCGACGCCAGGTGAAAATCACGTAATGTGGTTTATATTTTAATTGTAAAGAATGTTTTAGGAGTATCAATGGATTATAACAGAGTGTCCAGCGTTCAAAGCCCGATGGGATAAAATTGGTTCAAAAATGGACACTAAGAAAGATCAAGTACAGTTTGTAATTGAGGAGGCAAAATATTGCCGAGTTTTGAATTATTCGAAGGTGAGGTTGTTTATGCCACGGCTGTATCATCACAGTATGAATACGGTGAATGCTATCAAGTCTGATTATAATTTACTGAATTGTTGAGCTAAAAAAAGGGGCTTGATTCTCATCCTCTCCCAACCAGTCTCCCAACCCCATTTTTTGTCCCTGACCAGCCCTGACCCCATATTTTGTCCACTCCCCAAATTTGTTATTTGGATAATTTTGAGGTAAACCTTTTTTCTCATGCATTTACATTTACAGTAGATTAAAATGACCCATTAATCAGTCTATTTTTGTCAAATTGAGCGATTTAAATCACCTTGACTGACCATTTAAGAAATAACTCTTGTTTCGATTAAGGTTATGAGTTAAAACCAAAAAGTTTGAAGACAAATTTTATAACGTGCAGCGTGTTATAGTAAATTTGTCTTCAAACTTTTCGGTTATAACTCATAACCTTAATTGAAACAAGATTTATTTCTTATAATTTAATCCATCATTTCGCAGGAGAACCACCATATGTAGAAAGTAGAAGTATAATGAGCATACAACTTCAAGTTTACTTCCAATGAAAAAGACATGTGAAGTTCAAAGAGACACCTGTCTCTCAAAACATGTAATTATCGATTGATCAAGTGGCATCTGCAATTCAGTGATTTTGATTGGCTATTTGCAACTGACCATGCACCGGTTAGCTGTTGGGTGGACGTGGGATTAATATATTCGTTATATTCGACAGCAATGGCACTAAACCTTGTTAGTTTTAATTTCCATGTTTTATTTCTTTGAAAATGTTCAGTCTTGTTGATTTATCTAGCACTACTTGTTCACTGATGCTTAGCAGTCCTACCCGAAGGAATTATGATGCAGCATCGAAATTTAATTTTAAATAGTAGCAAGTATCAAATAGTTTCCATGTACATTTTTAGGCATGCAGTATCACTCGTGGTCACTCGACGCTGCTGTCATTTCTGTAGTGGGAAAGTAATCAAGAAATTTAGGTTATCGAGAAATAAACTTAATGACAAAGTGTGTGACAGCCAATTATTTTACAGGATTCCATGGATTGACAGCTTATGATTAAATTATTAAAAATATACCTACAGTAATGCCCTAAATAATCGACTCCTTAACCACAGCAGAATTATGGGTAATTTTTCAGGATTTAGTCGTTTTTAATCCTGAAAAATTACCCATAATTCTGCTGTGGTTAAGGAGTCGATTATTTAGAGCATTACTGTAGGAAGGTTCTATTATTCATCTGGAGACGACAGACTGAGCAAAGGATGATGCAAATGCAGAAGTATTCAGAATGAATTCTTCAGCACTCGTATTATCTTTTGGTCATTCTGAACACCCATTCAAATGAATAATAGACGCTTCCGATATATACTTTCATGAATGAGTGGGAGAATCCATTCAGTATAGAAAGGGTTAATTAAAGACATAGAAAAATTTAATACCATGGATTGTTGTCATGACATGATAATTCTCAGACGCATGCGCTTTTATTTTTGGAGAAAATTTCCCTTGATCACTATTGTTTGGCAAAGAGACATAGTGGAATTGCCATCATTATTCTCCCCCGAAAAAATTATTTTTGGGGGACTATTGTAATCAGTTGCGTCTGTGCGTCTGTCCAGAGTTATAACTCCAGTAATGATCATCCGATTTGATTGAAACTTGGTATGTAGGTGTCTCAACCAAGAACACAGGTGCTCTGCAATTAATTGGAAATTCCGTTTTTTTGTGAGTCATTGATATCAAAATACAGGTCAAGTTCGAATTTGAGTTTGATCCAATGATTTTTCCCAGGGTTATGGGCCTTTCGACTTTGAATTTTTTTTATAATTTTCTGTATGAGGGTACCTTCATGGTGTAATCAACTCCTCCTACAGTTTTGATCGTAGATATTTGAAACTTCAGAGTATTGTTACCCACATATTGGAGATGTGAAACATGTATATAGATGACGGAAAAATTATTTCTTTACGGAATTATTAACCCTTATTAACAGTTCAAATTTTTTTTAATTTCATTAACAAAGCGGCGTCGACTTGCCCCTTTTTGCGGGGGACACTGTGGTCGGCCGACCTTTTATTATTAATTTTAGCCATCACTATTATTAAGCACCTAAGATGCTGACCAAGGCCTGGCCTGTTATTATTAAAACTAAAAAAATAATTTTCAGGAGAAAAATCGGGGGAAATTGGAGATATCATTGCATTTTCCTTAAAAAATTATATGATTCAATATCCCTCCCTTAACTAACACTATTTCTGGTTGGGGAAAAGCTGTCACATGATAATCTGGGAAAAAGTCATATTGGACTCCCGAAAGTCATATTGGACTCCATCAAGTCCAATATGACTTTTTTTTAATGGGACTCCATGACGTAATTCTATGTTTCACTTCCATATTGAGTTTTTGTTTTCCACTTCTGTGTTTACTGTTCCAAATCATGTTTTCTGTTGATCATTACAGGCTTTTATAGAGAATCAAGTGCCGACAAATACAAAAAATAACCACAAAAGTTTTATTTAAAAAATTAGGATAAACATAGAGATGGATAATAAATATGTCTATACAATGTTGTGTACAGTATGTGTTTTTCTTGTACTCGTCCAGGTTGTAGTGAAAAGTCATATTGGACTCGACACTGCTTGGACACAACCTGGACTCGTACAAGAAAAACACATACTGTATAATAACTTTATAATACTGAATGTACAATATGTTGGTGAATTTATTTAAAAACAAAAATGTTGAAATCTCAACATGTTATCCCTTCATCATCTATGTAAATCTACTTAGATCAGGAAAAACACAGTTCGGTCATGTTGTCCCACACAAACTTAATTGAGTGGGTAACTTCAAATGTTGTTTTATATAATAGGACAATTTCCTTGACCTTATAATCAGACTTGAATGCCATGCATGTCTCCTTACTTTAAGGTGGAACATATATATTCAGATTGAACACTTAATTCCATACATTAATACCCGAAATAATCGACTCCTTAAACGACAGCAGAATTATAGGTAATTTTTCAGGATTTAGTCGGAAATATGGCTTGTTGCCATTCATCGGAAAGTTCTCAGTGAGAGCTTTCCGATGAATGGCAACAAGCCATATTTCCGACTAAATCCGCATAAAAATACCTATAATTCTGCTGTGGTTAAGGAGTCGATTATTTAGGGCATTATTGTATTTTGCAAGTATTTTACTACTTCAAACTGAAAATTTACGACTAAGCCACTGCACCCTTTTGAAGAATGTAACAAACTATTATTATCAAAAATGTCAACAATGGATGCACCATTTCATAAAACACGATCACTTAATACTTGACACTCACTGATGGATAGTTGGACACTCACTGATGGATAGTTGGACACTCACTGATGGATAGTTGAGTGAATCCCATTCACTCAATTGAAGGGATGTTCAGGAGTGATTACTACTGATAGAGGTATTAACCCTTTGAACCCTGACATCCTCAACGTTAAATGGTCCCCGCCATGGGCCCCTGTTATATAGTGTTTCCGAAGTAACGTCACAGGTTATAGGAATATATTAAAGGATTGGACTGGTAGTGTGGGCCTGTTGTCATATAGTGTTTTCGATGTAACATCACAGATTATAGGAATATAAGGATTGGACTGGTATTGTGGGCCTGTTGTTATATAGTGTTTCCGATGTAATGTCACAGGTTATAGGAATATAAGGATTGGACTGGTATTGTGGTCTCTCGGCTTGGATTGGATTGTTTATTTGTACAAATTATAATACATAATACAAAAACATAATAATCTGTCCTGAAAATGTGCACAGGAGCGGCGTGGCCAATACAGTCCGTCTTCCTGTCGCAGATGGCAATCGCTTTGTTGTGTGACAATCAAGATATGAGGTTGAAAGGGATAAAGTGATTATTAATACTCCTGTTCCAGTCTTGAAATAACAGCCCTGTCATGGTCATTGACCGGATGAGACCTACCAAACATTTTAAAGGTACTCAATCCGATTTGATGGTCCCCATATAAACAGATATTAGAAATGCTGCTTCAGTTGTCAGAATCGGTTAATTGTCCAAAAATAATGCTAACCACTGTCAACTGTAGTATAAAATTGCCAGAAACATGTTATTTATCAACATGTTGTTCAACGAGATTTGACCTTATTACCAACAGAAAGCCTCTTCATTTTAGAGTTATTCACCTTCATCCGCAATTTGGTCCGATACCGTTGGCTTGTCGACTGTTTACTGGGCCACTAATAATTCTCGATGGTGAAAAATAATAGATGTCAAAAATCGATAACTAATAACTGAGCTTTGGATAGGTGGGTTTTCGAATCAAATATTTTAAACCCCGATTCCAAATAAATAGTAATTGAGGGGCGCTTAATTGGATTATGCATCTTTAATATGACGGGCTGAATTGCTTTTGTATCGGCCATTGTGACAGGCCTAATTTAGTTGATGACAGATCACAGAAATGACAAAAAGCAAGCAGTAATCCAGCCCTCATAATTGGCTTCAGCAATATGCCGAAGCCATTTGCTAAACAAACTGGGCCATGGCCTGCCATGGCAAAGGATTGCCATAGTGGATTGCCAAAGCCAAACAATCTGAATTAAGAGGGCTGGTAATCTATGGAAACACTTAGGATTTATGTAGGAATCTGAAGTCATATGTGAATAAGAATGTACAATTTTAGGGTTTATTATTCTGATGACAATTGAATTCTTGAACGAATCAGTTGTGTAATATACAGGGATATTTGAAGAATGGTGACACTTCCAGTACATCAGGTATTTACTGTGACATTTTGTTGATAGGCTAAAGGTATGAACTGACAGGCTGGTATTTTAAGGTGGCTGTCATGACAGGCTGCTATTTTAAGGAGGCTGTCCTGGTGACAGGCTGAAATTTTAAGGATGCTGGCATGGTAACAGGTTAATTTTTTTAGGAGGCTGTCATGACAGGCTGAAATGTTAAGGAGGCTGTCGTGGTGACAGGCTGAAATTTTAAGGATGATGGCAAGGTAACAGGTTAAAATTTTTAGGAGGCTGTCATGATGACATGGTGAAATTTTAAGGAGGCTGTCATGGTGACAGGCTGAAATATTTTAAGGAGGCTGTCATAACAGGCTGGAATTTTAAGGAGGCTGTCATGGTAACAGGCTAAAATTTTTAGGAGGCTGTCATGATGACAGTGAAATGTTAAGGAGGCTGTCAGGGTGACAGACTGAATTTTTTAGGAGGCTGTCATGGTGACCGGCTGTAATAGCTGAGAATTGCTTTTTATTATTATTTCAAGGCTTGCTCCTGTTCACAAGATGTTCTAATATATCCTAAGTTCATTTTAATTTATCTCTTCTATGCACTGTTAAAGTGATGTGAAACACTCCGGTAGGGTGATACGATAGGAATGGAGAATAATTTTTACTGAAAGTAGTTATTTTTACAAATATTATATCCAAATTGACAAGACCATCATTTTTATATATTAATTACATGCAGTGATTCTTGATGGCGAAATCGTTAGGCTTAAGAACCATCAGGCTTATTTAGCTTATGTTTGGTATGGAGGGTCCTTCGGTGACTGGGGTTCAGATTTCTACACATGGGGTCATTTTTAGGAAACTTTTGAGGAAAATCAGTTCTCTTCAACTCTTGAAATCTACTGTTTGAAATTTCTAGATGAATGGATCTCATAGATGGGGATTCACATTTATTCTAATAGGGGCAGAGATAAGATATTTAACTCTCAACCACCCACCCTACCTGTATCTATGCTGTTTGATACTGGTATAATAATATATGGATTCCTATATATTTCTAAGCTGCCTGGATGGGGGGGCAATAAGGCAGAAGTGTCCCTTGCAAAAAGAAATCCGAGCTTTTTTAAAGAAGTTTGGGAATCCTAGGAATTCATAGGATTTCCAAGGTTTGAACCAAGCTTTTTGAATCAAAAAATTTACTCTTCAACAAAGTTTGGAAATCCTTGGTTGGAACCTTGGTAAAGCTTAGTAAAGCTTGGATCTAAGATTTACCAAGCTTTACCAAGGTTGTCACATAAAGTGAAACCTTGGAAAAGCTTGGAAATCCTTGACTCAGTGTTGACCAACCTTGGTAAAGCTAAGTAAAGCTTGGATCTAATATTTACTAAGCTTTTCCAAGGTTCTTACATGAAGTTTGAAAAGCTTGGAAATCCTTGGAAAAGCTTGGTAAAGCTTAGTTGTTGGTCACATGACTGGGTCACATGGCTATGCAGACGTCACTGTTGTCTGTGGCAGCATATTGAATTAACTGTTGCACTGAGTTTAAATCCATGTTTGATCACAACAATCTTCAGGTAAGTTATTGCTTGTGTGGCCCTAATGTTTTCTATTTGACTCATAGAATATGGTTGTAGTGATATTTTTATTTATGATATTATGTTAACAATTATTTTACCATTTCCAAGAATAACCTTCAGGACCACTATCTACCTTTTCATTCCAAAGGCTTGTCTCTATCATTATATATTCTCAGCTAATTTATCTAATTTAACTGTTTTATCACACTCCAAATACCTCAGATCCATAAACATATACCTGTGAATATTATTCTATACATTTTACAGGGTATAAGGTACCATTTATCTCAATCTAAATAGAATAACAAAATTCTGACTGAAAAGTGAACTTTGAATGAATAATATCATGAATGATTATATGGCATGGTTCATGACTGTTGTAAATTTCAAGAGATTGTATCATTAATGATGATAATATTGTCAAAGCCTTTGCAGTGTCATTAGAGATTTTCACCTTTTAAATACAAAACAATTGCAACCTTGGTAAAGCTTGGTAAATCTGGGTTGCAACCTTGGCCAAGGTCATTTACAACCTTGGTAAAGCTTGGTAAAGTTAGGTTGGAAAGCTTGGTAAAGCTTGGAAAAGCTAGGCTGGAACCTTGGAAAAGCTGAGCTGGAACCTTGGTAAAGCTTGGAAAAGCTAGGCTGGAACCTTGGTAAAGCTTGGAAAAGCTAGGCTGGAACCTTGGTAAAGCTTGGTAAAGCTAGGTAAAGCTAGGATGGAACCTTGGTAAAGCTAAGTAAAGCTTGACTGGAACCTTGGTAAAGCTAGGCTGGAACCTTGGTAAAGCTTGGTAAAGCTAGGCTGAAACCTTGGTAAAGCTTGGTAAAGCTAGGTAAAGCTAGATTGGAAACCTTGGTAAAGTTATGATTAAGATTTTGTAAAGCTTGGAAATCCTTGGATAAGCTCGGTTTAATTTGCTGAGGTATTCCAAGGTTTTCCGAACTTGAAACGGGCCAATACCACCCCAAGGATTTCCCAGCTTTTCCAAGGTCTCTAATCCTAGGATATCCTAGGAATTCCAAGGAATTTTCCTAACTTTTCCAAGCTTTTATTCCTAGGATATCCTAGGAATTCCTTGGATATCCTAGGACCCCTTGCAAAAAGAAATCCGAGCTTTTTTAAAGAAGTTTGGGAATCCTAGGAATTCATAGGATTTCCAAGGTTTGAACCAAGCTTTTTGAATCAAAAAATTTACTCTTCAACAAAGTTTGGAAATCCTTGGTTGGAACCTTGGTAAAGCTTAGTAAAGCTTGGATCTAAGATTTACCAAGCTTTACCAAGGTTGTCACATAAAGTGAAACCTTGGAAAAGCTTGGAAATCCTTGACTCAGTGTTGACCAACCTTGGTAAAGCTAAGTAAAGCTTGGATCTAATATTTACTAAGCTTTTCCAAGCTTTACCAAGGTTCTTACATGAAGTTTGAAAAGCTTGGAAATCCTTGGAAAAGCTTGGTAAAGCTTAGTTGTTGGTCACATGACTGGGTCACATGGCTATGCAGACGTCACTGTTGTCTGTGGCAGCATTTTGAATTAACTGTTGCACTGAGTTTAAATCTATGTTTGATCACAACAATCTTCAGGTAAGTTATTGCTTGTGTGGCCCTAATGTTTTCTATTTGACTCATAGAATATGGTTGTAGTGATATTTTTGTCCCCCGACGTTTCCGTCGGAGGACTATAGAAATGACCCTCGTCCGTCCGTGTGTCCGTGTGTCCGTGCGTCTGTGCGTCCGTGCGTCCGAGATTGGGTACCTTCATGGTGTAATCAACTCCTCCTACAGTTTTAAATGTAGAGATTTGAAACTCTGGGATATTGTTCCTAACATGTTGGTGATTTGCAACATCTATATAGCTAATCAAAAATAAAAAAAATTCCATATTTTTGGGGGGGGTATTCGACTTAGAAAATTTGGAACATTTTTGCCTTTTGGATGAGATTGGGTACCTTCATGGTGTAATCAACTCCTCCTACAGTTTTAAATGTAGAGATTTGAAACTCTGGGATATTGTTTCTAACATGTTGGTGATTTGCAACATCTATATAGCTAATAAAAAATCTATTTTTTTCCATATTTTTGGGGGGTTTTCGACTTAGAAAATTGGAACATTTTTGCCTTTTGGATGAGATTGGGTACCTTCATGGTGTAATCAACTCCTCCTACAGTTTTAAATGTAGAGATTTGAAACTCTGGGATATTGTTCCTAACATGTTGGTGATTTGCAACATCTATATAGCTAATAAAAAATATCATTTTTTCCATATTTTTGGGGGGTTTTCGACTTAGAAAATTTTGAACATTTTTGCCTTTTGGATGAGATTGGGTACCTTCATGGTGTAATCAACTCCTCCTACAGTTTTAAATGTAGAGATTTGAAACTCTGGGATATTGTTCCTAACATGTTGGTGATTTGCAACATCTATATAGCTAATATTTTTTTTATGGAGTTATTAACCCTTTTCGACTTAGAAAATTTCAACATTTTTTTTAAATTTCTTTAACAAAGCGGCATCGACTTGCCATGTTGTCGGGGGACACTGTGGTCTGCTGACCTTTTATTATTTATGATATTATGTTAACAATTATTTTACCATTTCCAAGAATAACCTTCAGGACCACTATCTACCTTTTCATTCCAAAGGCTTGTCTCTATCATTATATGTTCTCAGCTAATTTATCTAATTTAACTGTTTTATCACACTCCAAATACCTCAGATCCATAAACATATACCTGTGAATATTATTCTATACATTTTACAGGGTATAAGGTACCATTTATCTCAATCTAAATAGAATAACAAAATTCTGACTGAAAAGTGAACTTTGAATGAATAATATCATGAATGATTATATGGCATGGTTCATGACTGTTGTAAATTTCAAGAGATTGTATCATTAATGATGATAATATTGTCAAAGTTGAAGCCTTTGCAGTGTCATTAGAGATTTTCACCTTTTAAATACAAAACAATTGCAACCTTGGTAAAGCTTGGTAAATCTGGGTTGCAACCTTGGCCAAGGTCATTTACAACCTTGGTAAAGCTTGGTAAAGTTAGGTTGGAAAGCTTGGTAAAGCTTGGAAAAGCTAGGCTGGAACCTTGGAAAAGCTGAGCTGGAACCTTGGTAAAGCTTGGAAAAGCTAGGCTGGAACCTTGGTAAAGCTTGGAAAAGCTAGGCTGGAACCTTGGTAAAGCTAGGCTGGAACCTTGGTAAAGCTAAGTAAAGCTTGGCTGGAACCTTGGTAAAGCTAGGTAAAGCTAGGCTGGAACCTTGGTAAAGCTAGGCTGGAACCTTGGTAAAGCTTGGTAAAGCTAGGCTGGAACCTTGGTAAAGCTTGGTAAAGCTTGGTAAAGCTAGGTAAAGCTTGGTAAAGCTAGGTAAAGCTAGGCTGGAACCTTGGTAAAGCTAGGTAAAGCTAGATTGGAAACCTTGGTAAAGCTTGGTAAAGTTATGATTAAGATTTTGTAAAGCTTGGAAATCCTTGGATAATCTCGGTTTAATTTGCTGAGGTATTCCAAGGTTTTCCGAACTTGAAACGGGCCAATACCACCCCAAGGATTTCCCAGCTTTTCCAAGGTCTCTAATCCTAGGATATCCTAGGAATTCCAAGGAATTTTCCTAACTTTTCCAAGCTTTTATTCCTTGGATATCCTAGGACATTTTGGTAAGGGACATTTTGGTAAGGGTTAGAGGGGGTGGGGTTTTGACCCCCTACTTTGATAAAAAAAATTTAAACAGTTGGAAATTTCATGCCTGATACAACGTTAGTTGTAGATTTGATTTTTCAACCAGTAGCAGTCCATATTTTCCTACTTCGGGTTAAACTGTTAGACCGAAATGGCCAGACCGAAATGGCCACAAATTTTAACTTATAGGCGATGTCAGGTTGGTAATTTCCAGTTGTAAAATTTAAGAGGGATGTGCAAAAGGAATTTTGTGAACTTGGGACTGTGGTCTGGTTGTCTTGTTTAAAAAGGGTAAGGGGGGGTTGGAGATTTGTCAGTGGTGTGTAATTAAAAATTTCAATGTGAAGAGCCTTGCTCATCTGAGAATCTCCAGCTATGTCCCTGTTTAGAATTACTTGTCTTAAGTGATTTTGACAATTACTGACTGTTGTAGTCTTCAGAGTCCCAGTCTTCTCAGTCTTTACAGTCAGGTGTTTTTTTTCCTTTTTTTAGCTCACCTGAGACGAAGTCTCCGGTGGAGCTATAGTCATCACTCCTCGTCCGTCGTCCGTCCGTCCGTCTGTCGTACTGTCCTGTCCGTCTGTCCGTCCGTCAACTTTTTTTTAAACATCTTCTCCTCTGAAACCATCATACCGAATTGGTTCATATTTGGTGTGGATGTTCCCTAGGTGACTCATTCAGATTTGTTCAAATGAGGTCACTGGGTCAAATAGTTGCGAAGCCAGGGCCATAACTCTATTCCTCCATAGTAATTCTTAGAACGACTTCTTTTACTGAACTATAAGGCCGTATGGATTCATATTTGGTGTGGATGTTCCCTAGTTGACTCAAATTCAGATTTGTTAAAATGAGGTCACCAGGTTGATTAGTTGAGAAACCAGGGCCATAATTCTATTCCTCCATAGTAATTCTTAGAATGACTTCTTCTTTGGAACCATTTGACCGATTTAGCTTACATTTGGTATGGAGAGTCCTTGTGTGACTGGGGCTCAGATTTGTTCAAATGGGGTCACTGGGTCAAATAGGGGCAGAACCAGGGCCCAGGGACATAACTCTTTAAAAAAAAATTATTTAAATCCATGTTTTAAATCCTTGCCCCCTCAACCCCCCCACCTCCCCCACCTCCACCACTGGATGTCCCTGCCACCCCACACCAGATCCTTGCAAGGATCACACCATAAAAAGCCTTACACTTTCAGGCCTTCGATTCTGCAAAATGCAGGAGTGTGGTTGGTCACTCGCCTAACCTGAAACCCAGGCGTGTGATTTTGGTGGATATTTCGGGGGTATAAAATGACAAACGAAGACTCAAAATTAAATCAATTTTATCACCATTGTGATTCATCTTGTACACATGTATTCTCCACATTGAAGTAATTAAAACTCCATTCTCGAATTGCGTCGTAATGCCTCCCTCCGTTGGATGTAAGTTGTTATGAAATGCGGTCAGAGACCATGTAACCACATGAGACACATTGGGACACCCATATAAATGAAATTTGTAGCCGAGTGTCAACCAGACTGTCACAACTGAGGAGAATAAAATTTCTTGTAAATAGACAAACCCTCGAGATAATGTTCAAAACTTACGTACTTCCTATAATGGAGTACGGAGATGTTGTTTGGGATAATGCACCCGATTGCCTCCTCCGGAAACTCGACCGCCTATACACAGACGCTGGTAGAATAGTAAGTGGTCTCACGCGTTCGGTGTCAGATGAAAAAGTCTTATTTGAACTTGGATGGCCCCCATTAAGCGAAAGACGAAACCTCCATAAAATGCACACCTGGAACAAAATAATTACTCATCATGTCCCTTCCTACCTCACCAATCTATTACCAGCTACCGTCGCTGAAGCATCTCGATACCCCATCAGAAACCCCTTGCAATACATAAACTACTTTACGAACACGACTCATTTCAAATCGAGTTTCGTCCCATCCATGATAGCTGAATGGAATCTATCATGTAAAACTACTACCGATAACAAAAAAGTGGTTGACCCCTCTTCAGAACCAAGTAAAGACGAAATCATAAGTAACATGTATAGAACATTCTGTAATAAAGAACTGACTTTGAAACCCCCACCATATTTCAATACAGGTCAAAGGAGATTAAATATTTTGCACTGTAGACTTAGAAATAACTGTAGCGACCTAAACTTTGATAAATATGAAAACTACATCTCAGCCCATTCAAATTGTACTTGTGGTAATTCATGTGAAGACGCAAACCATTTTTTCTTCAGTTGTCCTCTGTACGCAGTAGCGCGAAATCGGATGTGGGCTCGTATGGATGAACTTAACGTGACTATTGTCTCCGAAAAAGATCTCCTGTTTGGTGTACAACACTACAGCGGAAAGCTAAATGCGCGCCTGTTTGAGACAGTACAATCATTTATCTCATCTACAGACCGTTTCTCTTAATCTCTTAATCTAATAATTATCAGAATTTTCTCGTTATAGTTTCCCTTACCCCAATTCTGCGAGACCACAGCCACTCCAACAGCCACACTTAAACATTCACTTCTACAATACACCTGAATTAAAACCATCTCCGATATTTGAATTTATTAGCAATTGAATGCCAGGGGAGAGGAGCTCCGATAAGTTCGGCAACTTGTGCTCCGATCCTCTGTGCCCACACTCATACCATTATTGTTATATTTAATCTGTGTAATATATATTGTATATAGTGGGTCACAATAAATATGTTCAAATCAAAATCAACCACATGAGAGTTTCCTGTTGTGTGAACTATCGATATTTTTAAAAATAATGTTTGATTGCCCCGAACTCAAGTTTCAATTTCTATTCATCTTCACCGCCCATCGGGGCGGCTTCATTTAGAACGCAACACAATCATGGTACCAAAATTACGTTGCATTGGTGATGGGGTGCACGGTGGGATTAATTTAAATATGTCATGTTGGTAACAATATCTAGCCGAGAATTACTCAGACCTACATACGAATGCGACGACATCGCTAAACGCACCTGACTATAATAATGTTCTAGCGCATGCGCAAAACTTAAAACAATTACTTCCGTCATATACGGCATGTCTGTCAGTCTTCTCTAGCAAACAAGGTTGATCGTTATTATAAACCCTTTTTCAATCGTGCGCCGAATATCGCCGAGGAGTGTGATTAATTACTCGCCAAGATTTAATTTCAGGCGTGCTATGGAGCGCGATCGCACGCCTCATAATCGAAGGCCTGCACTTTAGTTATATGACATGCCAGGAGCTGACCAGCCTTAATTCTCACAGTGCTCACAGCTGTGTGTCCAGTCATTATAAAGTAATTAACTTTTATCTCAATATCCACATTTATCAGGCTGGGAGAGAATGAGGTGTGTGAATGAAATTTAATCCTATGTGTTTACAGCAATCTCAAATACAACTCTAACTGTTTGACAGTTTACACATTTTATAATAGTATTAGTATTAACCATTTCATTACCAGAGCTATGCTGGTACAGCAAAAAGACCCTGCACCAGTGTATTCTCCTATATATAAGAGAATACACTGGGGATCAAGGAAATATTGTTAGGCCAATTTTGTCAGACATCCAAATAAATCAGACATGTCCTATTCTCGCAGGGATGTCCCCACATATGTTTGGGGAGGGGGCAAATTTCTCAGATTTGTTCATTGAGATGTAATTATTTTTCCAAAACCAATTACGTATACTAAAATAAAATGAATATAAAATAATAGACCATTGATCAAGAGAAATGAGCTCCTAGTTTTAATATTTGTCCAATATTTATTATTTTATAACAAGGTACTAGTATCATGCCAGTGCATTGTCTTATATATATGTGAGTGTCCCATAGGTAGCCTCACCTAAGAGAATGCACTGGCTCTCAAGGTTAAGGAAATATTGTTAGGCAAATGTAGACAAGCATCCAAATAAATCACAGATGTCCTATTCTTGCAGGGATGTCCCCATGGGTTGAGGGGGTGGAATTAGCAGATTTGTTAAATGAGATGTAATTTGTTTTCTCAAAATTAATTATTTAGATTAAAATGAATATAAAATAGTAAACTACTTAATTTTTTAACCCCCCAGATTACATTATATAAAATATATGCCATATTATATACCATTTGAAAGAGGAAGCTCCAAAACATTGTATTATCAACTTTTCCAGTATAATAAACTGTGGACATGTTGTTTTTATTAAGTTGCCAAAGAGTTATGTCATCTAGATTGCAGTAAAAAGCCAAATTATTTTCAATGCAGGGGGAATAACGCCATATATTAAAGATGGAGTTCTTCCCCTTCCATTGAAAAGTTTGAATTCTGTTGCATTCTGGGATCCAAAGGGGGGGGGGGGGGTCATTCTATAATTTCAGTAGTATGGAAGAGCCAAGAACTAGTTGGCTTAGTTAGCATGGAATGTTCTTGTTTGACTGCAATACAGATATTTTTAATGGGGTAACCTGGAAAAATAGGGGCCAAGCGAAGGACAGTTTCCTTCTTAATATGCTTCCTTCACAAGGACCATCAGGTCTATTTTTTGATAAAAAGGCGCTTGTGAGATTGGAAATTTCCAACAATTGGGAAAGTTTGAAATGTCAATTGTGTAATTCCAACCTAAGACTTGGGAGTCTTGAGCCTAGTCGGGAGGGGACTTGTTGGGGGGGAGGGGGGGGGGGGGGGGTGATCAGTAGTGTACAGTTGGTAATTTGGCCACATATCCTGTTTAGATCTACTTCTTTTAAAGTGATTATGAAAAGTTCCAACTATTGTGGTCTCCAGAGTCCCAGTCTTATCAGTCTTTGCAGTCTGGTGAGCGACCCCACAGTCATTGACTGTCTTGTTTAAATGTTTATTGAAGAAACAATCACAATGAGGAATATCATATACAAAATGATCAAGGACATGTAATTATATATACATGTATGGCATTCATCGGATTCACACATACATTTCTGTTACCGCACATACTCTCCTTGTTCACTACATTATTATAATTATAATAATAATGATGCTTTACAGGCTTTTAGAGTTGTGTAATTTGGATCACATAGTTTAAACCAAAATTTAGACCAAAAAACTTGAAATTGTTGCATTCATGATTCATTTTTTGAGAATGACTCTTTCCAGGATAATTTTCATTGTTATGAAATTTGACATTTCAGTTTATCTCAGTAATTAAGGTATATTAACATAGCTGCAATGACAAAATTCCATTCTCATTTTTATTTTGGGCACGTTTCAATATTTGAGCACAGTGTTTTCCGATTTGAATTTGGAAAAATATAAAGCCTGACACTTTATGCACTTAACCTGCTATGAGATACCCAACGATCCAAGTCCTTATTTCACGTCTAGGTGCCACAAGCGTGCGCAGTGAGATACCCAACATTATCCAGGTCCTTATTTCATGTCTAGGTGCGACAAGTGTGCGCAGTGAGATACCCAACATTATCCAGGTCCTTATTTCACGTCTAGGTGCGACAAGCGTGCACAGTGCGATATCCAACAATCCAGGTCCTTATTACATGTCTAGGTGCGACAAGCGAGCGCAGTGCGATATCCAACAATCCAGGTCCTTATTACATGTCTAGGTGCGACAAGCGTGCACAGTGCGATATTCAACAATCCAGGTCCTTATTACATGTCTAGGTGCGACAAGCGAGCGCAGTGAGATATCCAACAATCCAGGTCCTGATATCATGCCATGTCTCTCATTAAAGCATCTCATTCACTTCGATCCTGAAACTGAAACTAGTAATTTCACACTTTTCTCATGTTCCTGTGACCATAATAGGTCGATGAATGTGGGAATTACTATTATACACACGTCATATACTCTGAAAAGACTTATCAATGTCATTCATTTATAAGCTGTTTCTAAATTCCTAACAGACATAAATGAGAACACCTTATCGATAAACCCTTGTTATAATAATTGAAGCGTGCACAGTTGTGTCCGTTTGCTAACCGGATTGATAAAAATCAATGAAATTGATACGCACAAACCGATTTAGCTCTTCAGGTCTAGGAGTGATCTTGCTTGAATATGTTTTGCTCAGCAGTCATATATATAACTTAACTCGAAAACGAACCAATTAGGAGATCAACTTACTCCGAACTAACTTATGTCCCCTGTTAATGGTATTTGTAGCGTGTTTGCGTATATATATGTCTCAGCTAGTGAGGCGAAATCAGTGGCCACAACTCCATATACCTGCCAAATTTCAAGACTATCTTTTAAAATTTTACTCTGTTTACTTAGATATTCAGGGATTCGAGCTTGGACAAGCCTGGATATAGTGTGTCTGACATTTGCAGAATTAGGTCCCCAGAGGATGAATTTAGTGATGCTATCCCACAGAGTGGACTAGATTCACTAAATTGACCCCATTCTGCTTAGGCCTCAACTGCTATTGGTGACCTAGGATCAGGTTGAAGTTCCCCAGTTGAAGATGGTGATGTTCACCTATTAGTCACCTTGATTATGCATTTTATCTTCTGCAAATTAGTGGATATAGAAACTGAACAGAAGGGAAAAATTAACTAAAGAAATGTTAATTTGAGACTCTAGATACTTCCCAGAAGATGAGGTCGAAGGAGAATGAGGTCCCCAGAGGGTGAATTTGGTGATGCTAGCCTTCGGTGTGGTGTATCATCACTAAGTTTTCATTGCATGGTAATCCCATTTGTTTATTTTTGTGAAATACAGAAGATTTCAAAATATTCAATCCAAAACTTTTCTTGTTCTTGAACAATAAAAACTGATTACATCGTATTCACTGCATGGAAATGATCACAAAAAATATTTTCTGTTACAAAATCAGTCTGAATGAACGCTCACCATTGAACAGCTACATGGTCGATAGTTCAAGTTTTCTTCAATGTAAACCAGCTGGTCAATCGGTTGGGACGATACTGATTTATGTCGATTTCCTTACTCTTCCACAGTGGACTTTTACTCTCTTTAGTTGGATATTCTTGGATTCGAGCATGGAAACAGTTTGTGAAATACCTGGTTTGCTGGCGAGTTCACAAACTATTTTCTTGCTCGAATACCCAAAACACGGTACATTATCTCCCTTGTATTTTAATCCACCAGAAGAAATTTTTAAATAAACTGCACAAGAAGCAGTTTTTATCGACATTAAAAGCCATGAATGTCATGAAGTGAGATATCTTTTTTACGGTGATCAAATTTCTGTGTAGGCTCCATGGGGTTACCCGGAGCAGTGACCTCCCTGTTTTACTTTGAATCCGGAAGTGTCATGCACATGAGGCTGTTGCAAATAAGTAAATGGACAATCTATATTTTTTGTGGCTTATTTTCAAAATACGGTTCATGTTGCTTCATTTTCTGAATTTCTGGAGAAATACAGAAACCCGTATTTTTACAATTGAGGGGCAAATTTTGAAAACGGGGTTTTTTTTTAATGCGGTCATGTGACATATTTTCATGTTGTCACCTGTTCTTATTGCTGCAACACATGCCAAAATTGATTTGTATGAAATAAAAAAATGTAATAAATCAGTGTGAAAATAAGCACAGATGTTTTGCTGAAGTCCATATCTGGCTGCCAGATCTCAAATACATAAAATATCTAGCCTTATGTTATATAATCTTGATAATAGTATAACCATACCAAATGTGGTTTGATACTCACAGTCTATAATGATACCTGATGTGGCTGAGTACATTCACTGCATGAAATTGTGATGATCACACAAAAAATGTTCAGTTACAAAATCAGTCTGAATGAACATGGTCTATTGAACAGCTAAATGGTCAATAGTCTTAAGTTTCCTTCAATGTAAACCAGCGAGTCAATCGGTAGGGTGATATTGGTTTACGTCGAAGTACGATTGCGTTACTCTTTTGTAGCAGACTTTAAGCCAAAAGTATCGCTTACCTAAAATCACTAATGATGATAATAAAATATCACAATTGTGAAAGTAACCCGGTTTATTCCATAGAAAACATTATATTTCTTCTTAACTTCACAATAGTTAGTCAACTGAAAGTAGTAATTCAATGTGAAAAATATATTTTATCACAATGTTTACATAATTTCAGAAGAAAATAAACTTATTTGATCTTGCGACTTTGTAACAGTTTGGATCTTCTCTGAGCGTAAACAAACAGATAAAGTTTGTAAGAAAAAATGATAAAAAATTGTTAGGTCAATGCATTCTCTTATATATGCAAGACTCGCATATATAAGATAATGCATTGGCACAGGGTCTTTAATGTTGCACCAGCGCAGCTCCCGTCATGAAATGGTTAAAGGATTACACCTGTGTAATTTTCCTCAGTCATTATCGATGCCTGCAACTACTGAGCACGTTGCCGAAAATATTTTTGTGGTCGGCCGCCTGTAACTAAAGTTACATGTATGCCGATTCATGCGATTGAATATTACATTATGGATTATGCAGTCTGAATTGTTAATCTTCCTTCATGTGAGGTCATATGAGGGACAATTAGTGACACACACAATGTCAAATTTGAAAGGCTGTCGCAATTGGCTTTTATCTACTGATTGTTTATACAGAAACGGCTGGACTTATCGGAGCTAAATATTTGCACATATGAGTAATTTGACCTGGGGAATCTTATTAGATAGGTCCAGTTGACATCAAATGTCTTAAAATGGCACTAATAATTAATTTCATTAAATAATTAATTATATACAAAAATTGTTGCAACCTGTAGTGTCATGAGATAGATGTTGTTGACCTCAGACAACTTAAAGGGCCATATATGAACAATAAAGAGAGTTCCTTATGAAGGAAAATTGTTACAGTGGGACTCCTGACCAGTGGAATGCCATGGGATAGGCGCATCTTCTCATGTTCCATCCATGAATAATGGCTGATCTAAGAATAAAACATTACTTTATACTTACCTTTGAGCTCAGATGACTTAAAGTGGGACTAATAGACGCGACATACATGTAACCTCTGACTAATAATCTTCCTATCAAACAACTCATCTGTAACAATTGTCCTACATAAGGAAACCTCTTGCTCATATTTGCCCCCTTTAGGTCAACAGCATCTATCGCATTATACTCTACATGTCAATTTATCAACATGTTTTAATTTTCACCGACCAGATTGCATTCAATCGCAATCGCCGTAACTTCAGTTACGATCACAAAAATCTTTTCGGCAACATGCTCAGTGGATTACCGGACATCGATACTGACTGAGAAAAAATACACTTGTGTAATCCTTTAATAAGTATTATGTCGGCCACAAATAGCGGGCATTCACAATAAGACTCGGCTGCCAAGAATCGGGTGGAATTTTTAATGCGAAGCTTGATTGGTGACATGATGTTACGAGGAATATACAGTAATGCCCTAAGTAATCGACTCCATAACCACAGCAGAATTATGAGTAACTTTTCAGGATTTAGTCGGAAATATGGCTTGTTCCGAGAGCTTTCCGATGAATGGCAACAAGCCATATTTCCGACTAAATCCTGAAAAGTTACCCATAATTCTGCTGTAGTTAAGCAGTCGATTAATTAGGGCATTACTGTATATATAGTGTGTATACCTGTATAGAAGTGGTAATACAAACAGGATATCCACATAGTGTGACTAAATATATAATTTATTTTTGCAAGTACATCAGCATCTATGAGGCCTTTTTGGGAGCTGAATAGATGCTCAAATACAAGCAAAAATAGTGTTCTTTTGACATCCATGCTCGCTATCCCTGACAAGAGTTAGAGTGGCCCCCACTCTGCCCAGGTCTATTCACTTTCTTGCGACTTCTGGATTAATCTTTAGTCAGATTTGGTTCTATATATTATAGTTATGCGAATTACTAAAAAATATATGATCTATCATTGGTTTTGTTGATTCTCTATTGATAAAAAAAAATTTAACCTGTAGGTTCGATGATGTTCGGGGATGTTTGACAATACTCACATTGACTTGTGGGTCAGATTGTTAAAACTATCATTATATTTTTTAACTTTGTTTTCAAGTTTCAGTTGCTTTCTAACAGTTGAGTTCAACGTCATTTACGCCATGTGTCTACAATGTCTTGCTATTCCGCACTTTGTCACATATGTGTGGAACAGCATAAAAGTCAGACTGGGCCTCATTATTTTGGTGTTTTCCAGTAACAGGAATGTAATAAAGTGGTTAGATATTAGCAACTAATGCAATATCTTTCTTTTTTGTATTTCTTCTTGTTACAATTTGTCATATTAAATGTATATGTATACTGGAATATGTATATTAATATAATCAGGAAACTATAGTGAAATACTTCAAGTCTTTATATAGCCATTACTGCTTGTATTCTGTCAGTCAGGGGTGCCGGGTAGACGGCCATCATTGGCCACGGCACTCCACACAATACATATACAAATTGACATGTATTATAATGTATTAATGTATTGTATTGTGGAATAAAATAATATCCTTATCCTTATAGAAAACAATATTGTCATTATTTTCAATATCTTTAATATCGTCAGAATTGTTTCGAATGAAATATTTTATATTGCTTGTTGTCATGCAATTTTATTAATTCGAGTGAAATTCACTTATTATTTGAACAAATATGTGACCCGCCATATCAACTCCAGTCGTAAGTCGGGATTTTTTTACCCTGTGCCAATGCATTCTCTTATATATGCGAGTCGATCATAGGTCGCCTCGCATATATAAGAGAATGCATTGGCCTAACAATTATTTATCATTTTTTTTAAATGTTTCTTACAATTTTTAGGACATAAAATAAAAAACACCCATTACCCTGCAGGGAGCCCCACACATATATAGAAGCATATAGAAGAGTGTCTGCTCATGTTTGTCTGGGGCTATGTATGGGTGAAATTATAAAATTGTTAAAGAATACAAGAAAAAATTATTAAAATTGTAAAAAATTGTTAGGCCAATGCATTCTCTTATATATGCGAGGCGACCTATGGTCGACTCGCATATATAAGTGAATGCATTGGCACAGGGTAAAAAAATCCCGACTTACGACTGGATTTGATATGGCGGGTCACATATTGTTACTACTTTACTAGATTTATGGAATTGCACGTCATGTAACAGATTCACATTATGTTACTCAAGAAATAATTCTTTTTCGATTAAGATTAAATTCTATAATTTGTCTTCAAACTTTTCAGTTTTAACTTACAAACTGAATTTTTATAATTGAATCCCAGCATTTGTCAAAATCATCTAGTTTCTCTTTTACGTTTTCCATGTACTTATTCTTTATGGTAACAAACAACTACTATTTATGGTAACAAACAGTCAAACATATAGCATATCGAAGTCCATCTGACAGATGACTCGCTTGGCATCGGAACAACACGGTAATGATGATATTTATATCAATGATTGTGAATTCCTTACAGTTTTTAATACTAAATAGTCTTATTTTAGCAAAATCAAGATGTGAATTTTTAGGCCTCCACTCTGGTGTCTGGGTAGTGATGACATATTAATGATTACCTTAGTTAAATCTCATTTTCTACATACTGGTACAGCTCTAATATCCAAAAAAGGTTTCTCGAATTCCTTTATTATTTAAGAAATATATCTTCTTTCAATTAATGTTATGCAGTTATAACCGATAAGTTTGATAACAAATTCTGTAACCGGCATTATAGTAAATTTGTCTTCAAACTTTTCGGTTATAACTCATAAACTTAATAAAAAAACTCATAACAAAAATAGGAAAATCTTCTATCAATTAACGCTTTCAGTGCCAAGTCCGATTTTTGTATCAACCCGTATACCCTGTGCCAATGCATTATCTTATATATGCGAGTCGACCATAGGTCGCCTCGCATATATAAGAGAATGCATTGGCCTAACAATTTTTCATCATTTGTTATTATTTTTTACACTTTTTTACAATTTTAATAATTTTTTCTTATATTCTTTAACTCTTTCAGTATTTTGTAGGTTTAGTGCCAGGGAATCTTATGTTTTTCATGGGCATCAAAATTATTACTATGAATACTTGTTGATAGTTTTGAGTTATAACATACCCCTAAGGTTTTATCCAGTTTGTTTTTAAATTCGCTATAGCATGCTTAAGCATACCAAAAAAAATTCAACCCCAAAAAAAACCAAACAAAATCGATAAAAAAAATTTTTTAATTTTTTTAGGGCCGATTTTCAGATCGTAAATTAGGGCCAATGAGATCCGCCCCTGGCACTGAAAGGGTTAATATCAATTTTATTTAGAATTTCTTATGAGTTATGGGCCAGTTTTAGGGGCTATTTTAGAACAGAAATCTGAGCGAATACGCTCCGAGCGTACATGTGTACATGTACCAAGAGCATTCCAAGGCGAACTCTAATTTGTTATGAATTTGAATCATGGAAAATTGCAGATCAGCCAAGAGATTTACTGTGAATTACTATCGAAATAAACCACTTTATTATGCCTTTATAGAAAAATAGTATACCACATCTTCAGTTTTATCTGTATTTTATTCACAAAATAGCTATTTGTCATCATGAACTCGGGATTTATAAAAATTGTTGTTGTAATTTTGATTAAACGAGCACTCCACAAGTGGAAAGTTTGATCCAACTCTCTGTCTTCAACTAGACGTGATGCACCGACGAGATAAATTCAATGTAGTGATAATAGGTTTATTATTTAGCATGTATATATTGGAGGATCTCTAATGAGTTGCAATTCTATATGAATTTTTATTTTTTTTAATTTATTTATTGAAATCTTTTATGTAAACTTTTTTTTCTTATGCCCGTCAAATTAAATTTCAATGACCCATTAATCAGTCTATTTTTATCTGAATTAGACAATTTAAATCACCTTGTATTATATAAGATAAGATACTGATTCAATATTTAGAACTGTTCATGATCATTTATGTTAGGAAGAATAAAATATCAAAAATAAAATTCGCCCTCCACCCCATTCTTTTGAAACAGTTGGATGTAAATCTAGAAATTTAGTTTTATTGGTCTTAGAAGACTGTTTTACCTCTTTCTTTGCTAAATACTCATTGATGAGTAGTTACCTTATTAACACATTCTTTACTAAATACTCATTGATGAGTAGTTCCCTTAGGAAATGTTCAAATTTTCTGAACATTTTTCATCAATGAATATGAATCATTCTGATCTTGTCGTATCTTTTAACATATCTGCTGCCTTTTTTTACCAGATGAACATGCCTCCAAATGAATAATAGACAGTTCCAATGAATACTTTAATAAATGAGTGGGAGAATCCATTTATAGAAGGGGTTTAAGACTATACAGTCTGTTAAGCCTTTCATGACTGAAGCTTCCTGAAATTTTGTTGAAAAACATCACAAGAAAATGGCCATGCAGTTTTCCTTAATTGTAAAGAATTTTAAGGTCGGTCTGGCAATAAAACTAATCTTTAACCCTTTCATGACTGGAGCTTTCTCATATTTTTCAAAAACCTTGTGCAAATGTGTTGTTGCCATTCATTGGAAAATTCTCACAGAGCTTTCCAATGAATGCCAACAAGCCATATTTCCGACTAAAACCTGAAAACTTACTCATAATTCTGCTGTGGTTAAGGAGTCAATTATTTAGGGCATTACTCTAGGTAATCTATAGCAGTATTTGGAGGAGATAAACAATTTATGAAGGCATTAAACCTTTCTTTACTAAATATTCATTGACACGTAGTCCATTAAGAAATATTCACATAATAAATTCAACAAACGGCCTGCCATTCGTTTGTTGAACGTATCATCTGAGCATTTCCCCACCAATGAATATGAAATTTTCTGCACTTGTATTATCTGTTGTCTGCTTATTTTTCCATAACATCCCTCCAGATGAATAATAGACAATTCCAGTGTATACTTTTATAACTGAATGGGAGAATCTATTTGGTAAAGGAAGGGTTAAACTCTACAAGTGAAACCTCTCTATTGTATTGTGATGTGCATTTTCGGTGAATATGACAAACATATACATCAGCTTATTGTAATTCCGATTGTACTTTTTTTTCTTCCAGGGTTACATTAGTACTCTGAACAACCAGGTGAAAATACTGACGAAGGACATCGAAAAATTGAACGCCTCACTAGCAGCTATTGCAAAAAATCCAAACGTATGTATTGTATTCCTTGTGAGAGAAGTGACTTCAGCCTGTATCAATGATAGGGATTGAAGAACTGTCGCTAGTATGACCCAAAGTTTGCAACATTAAATTTAAACATGGCTAAGAAGGTGTGTCTCTTTAATCCAAACACTGTACTCTAGTGTTCCAAATAAATGTACATACGCATTTATTAATTTAATAAAAAGAAAATCCTTCCTGAACGTTGCTTACTTGGATCTTCACGTTTATTTTATTTACTCCCTCCATCTGAAACTTGAGTATGTTTTGTTGACAAAAATCAAACACAGCCATTAGTGTGTAAACCAAGATGGTCGCCAAGGTCACGTGACCTCTATGGTGGTGGCTATGAACTTGCGATGCCTATGTCTAGTCACATGAAGTTTCAACACATTATTCCAAGAGATACTTGAGATACACTATGTTACTTATATACACCCATAATGTTTGTATACATGTATTGTATGCTTGGCAGTGGGGAATCCATCTGTGGTGCTGAGTGGCAGTGAAAGAGTTAAAAGAATAAATGTCCTTCTTGTTCAGGCCGATTGGTATAAACTTGCAAAGGCTGTAGATCCGTTCAATTTCTTTGAGTCGGCCAGTGGGGCTTGGTCTTTGATATGTTGCTCCAGAAAGGTTGTCTGGAGACTAATCTTACATATTTTTGATGTGGAGATTATTGATGGTGTGGTATAAGGTTATGTTAGCCTCACTGATCACTATGTCCTAGTTGGTGTTTCCTTGGTTGTTTATTCCGTTGGCGCTTAGCAACAGGTCCTCTGTTTAGGAGGCTAACTACACTGGAGCGTAGGGCACTCGCTAGAGCAATATCTAAAGAAGCTTATACTTGGTACGGCAAGATTGTTTGTAGCCATAATAAAGCAACGTGTTGGAGAAAAATAGTAAGCAGAAACGGAAAGTTATACCTTCCCAGGGGGGAAACCCTCTGTTGCATAACATTAACATAATAACTAGGATTTTAATTTCTGAAATACCAGAAATTTTATACTTCCATGGAACACAATCTTTATATTATATGGAAATTATATATTAAATAATTAAAAGAAAATAATTAATCAGAAAGATAATACCGTGCACAAGCTTGCTCGTGACTGACTACATGTATGCACTTTGTGTATGTATCCACCTAGTTTATGAACTGAAGCGATCCCAAACATGCCTGATGTATAAAACCTGATATAGTTCTCTACTTCTAATATTAATGGTTGTAATGCTATTCACGGGGTAGGAACTGCTCCATGAGAAAAGATCCTCTTGTGATTTTCGGTCCAATTCACTATCGATCCGTGTCCAGTTCACTTGCGAGTTTTTTTGTACTTGGTCCAAAACAGACGTGCTTTACACCATGTACCAAACTACTGTATCGCAATAACCATTAGCGATTAAATTCAAACAAAAGTGGTGAATGGTGAACTGGGACCATCACTAGTGAACTGGAATATTTCTTAAAATGGATAAATTCTACTATTCCACATTTACTTAGTGCCTTGATAGTTGAGGTAGCTGGCAATGTATATACAACAAATGAACTGCATATATATCTCTGTTGCGTAAAACTTGCGTTATTTACCATGGGAAAATTCCTAGTGACCTTGACCAAACTTGGTGGGCAATCCGACAGTATACCGACGTACATGTCCCTGCATCTCTTTAAATAACAAATTTGAAATAAAATAATAACTATGAATTGAATACCCCTGTCTGGAAAGGCTTCTATCAATTACTATCTATTTTATTTCGAATATTTTATTATTAGAGAGTTCAGACAACGTAACATCATATGTCACGTAACCGGTGAATACTGGAAAAATGACGAAAATGTTGCTTTTAAAATTAAATTTTCTTGGAAAAAAATTCATTTTTCATAAAAACTGAAGAAATATTCTGAATCTTCAGAATAAAAACGGTGTATTGAACTATTTCTCTCCAATATTAGACACGTATCCATTATTTTAATGACGTCCATTACTCCACTCAAGAGAAAACATGCTAATTTAGCGGCTTTGTGGACCGTTTTTTCGTAAAAACATCACATGCGTGTTGAATTTGGCATGAATTCCGATCGATTTTCGCTCCGATTGACCTTCCCAAATATAGAAACATAATTTGGGGAAGTCCCAAGGATTAATTTTAGGAGTGCCGTTTCTATAGTCCCATCCCACAGTTCGAATGATCAATAAAAGTTTGAAAAGAAGTTCAAAAACACTACAAACTATCTTGAAAATAAAAATTCGGCACCCGGAATATGAATATTGAGTGGATTTCCTATCTAAAGGTATTCATCTTATTTCTTTCCGTAAACGGTAAGTCAATCGGCCAGCCGTTTCTATGCGCCCATTCTCCCATTCTCCCATTTTCGTGGCATTTCCCCAAACACGATAGCTGAAGACTCGAAATACAATGCTCGCGATGTCGCAATTTGTCAAAATTAAGACGTAATTTTCATGGTAATTTTATTTCCTAAGAGCACGGTTATTTAACATTAATCAAATATCAAATTGGAAATTCAAACATCGAAATATAAAAGAATGCCTCAGTTATTTTATTTTGAAAGAAGATCGCCTCGATAGGTTGTCAGGACAAAACAGCACTAAAAATAAACATTCAAGTGATATATTACACCCCATGCGTTATTGCAATCACAGGCAGCAAGATTGGGTGGGGATTTACATGCACCCCCATGATTTCACCTCTTTTGGGTCTTTCAGAACCCAATGACGTTATGCTTGACGTATTGACAAAATGTATATATTCAACCATCATTTATAGCTTGAAAAAGGTCTGAATGCTAAAATGTTGTATAAAATATATTATGAGATGCATATTTTCCTCAGATATCAAAATAAAACATAATAATTCATGCATTAAGGGAAAGCTATACAAGGTTATGACATCACATGAACAATATGTTGTCAAGTGAAATATGTCCAGAGAAACCTGAATTATTATATTTCACACTTGTGAATAAGAAAGACTGAATATCTAATCATTTAGTATACTGTGTAATGTCAATGTCAACCTTTTCAGCTAAGATTCAAGGAGCATGATGTCATGAAGAAGTACCCATCATCTAAAAAATCATCAAGAACAATACACATGAACCACCACCACCACCACCCCCCCCCCCCCCCACCCCCACTGCTCCAAGACTCCATATCGCCACCAATTTATATGTCTAAAGGCCACCTGTATTGGAATATCCATAGAAGAATGGTGTATTTAACATAAAATGTTCCTTCTAACAGCAGATTTGCTAAAAATGATTTTCAATGTAAATATTTGTCAAGTTGACAGATGATAATGGTGCTATTTGCTGGTCTTTAACTCTTTAACACTCAAATAGTTTTCTAGCGTAACCCTCAATGACGTGATTTGACGTGGCTACCTATTCCTCAATGACGTGATTTGACGTGTTGGTTTGCATGGCAAGTTTTTTGTTTATATAAACGGTGTTATTCAGTTTTTTATGCTTTATTGAATATGAATACTGTGACATATAACTGTTCAGATCAACACCTTGTCGATTTCTGGTCAAGTAGCGGGAAGTTTATATCGCTAAGTGCAGTTTAATATGGAATAATCCATTTCAATCCCGGCTGGGGGTGCAAATAATTATTCCATTTTCAATGACATACCGGTACCCAGGTATTACAACTGAAATTGTCTTCTAATGTTTCCAAATCCGCCTGAACAAACCAAAGATCTATTTCTTGTTGCCATTTTCTGAATAATTATATCGTTTGAACCAACTTTGCGATTCTTAATTCAACTTCGGTCGAGTGAAAACCACGTGTGTGTGTTGTGTTGCAAACCGGAAGAGTGGATCAATCGGGAGGTTATTGGAAGAGCCTGTATAATTGATGGAAGAGCCGGACCAATCCAGTGACGGCAGAATCAAGCCTCACCCAAATAAGGAAGTTGGATTTATTTTTATTTTTTATTGATATTGGGAATCGTAGGGATTATTCATATTTAAGAGACGAGTAATACCATCGCACCAGATAAATAAACAACGTGTTTGCGGAAAGCGACAAACTGAAAATGACGCAACCAACAATCACGTAATAAAATGTTATGATTTACTCGATATTAAAGCTAGATTTTTCCAGTTTTCTCCGCAAAAGTTTAAATTATAATCGGAGATGGGATGTGTATTCCCTTCATCACAAGGATTTCCCCCTAAACGAACCGTCTGTTCAACTTTTTCTGGTGACTTTCTCAACTTTTCCGAGGAAGTTTGTCATAAATAAAAATGAAATTTTATCCATTCCTGCATGATTTTGACCGACCAGTTCCGTTGTATAGGCGTGATTCTCACAATGAAAATTTAGCTGGTAATAAGTTGTAGAATAACGGATACAATTTGCATTGAAATGTAACTTTCGGTGGTGTTCAAAAAATTCGCGGGAACAACATGTCTAATAAAATTATCAATAAGCGAGCGCAATAAATTCGCTGCTAATTACGCCCTGTTGTTTACCTTGACGTTACATTTGAGGGCTGTCCCGAGTAACATCACAGGTACCCGTTAGACACGTCAAATCACGTCATTGAGGGTTAAAGAGTTAAGGTGACACTCCACAGTTTCAACAGGTATGGGCCCAGAAATAGGGGGCCCATAGATTCATTGAAATTTCTCTGGATTATGATCCCAAACCATATAGACAATATATATATGCCTGAAATTAGTACAGAATAGGCATTCAGAATTTGATAAATAATTTCCATAATATATGGGCTATCAAGAGTTATGGCCCTTGATCTTTTGATCGAAAATGTGATTTTTATTCAAAAAATTACCAAATTATTGCATTTCATACCCAAGAGGCACGAATACCAGATTTTTTCAAACATGGTCACCTATGTTGGTTTAAAGGCCTCAGGCTTCCAACATCAATGTGAAAAAATTTCAAACTTTCACCGTTAAATTTTCCAGAAAATCAATTTTTAATGTAGATGACAAATTTTGGGTGCTAAAAAATTGACCCAGTATCTAGAGCCACTGTTTCGCAGAAAACGCTACTGCTGTCTATGGGTGGGGTCAAGGTCACTTGCACTTAATTTTTTCATCAGTCTAGAACACCTTCTAAAATTACACAAATTCATATCCCACCTTGTCTCAATATACATACCACATGAATGGTGCCAGAAACCACTAGCACTTTATATCTATAAAATCACCCCTACTGATCATTCGAAACCGTGGAGTGTCACCAGAGGATAATTATATTACAAATATGACATAATATTTTTGATTTCAATTTAATATGAGCATGCAGATATCGGCTCTATTCAGATTTTATATTTACATACTATATTCTTGAATTGCATTTGAAAGTAAAATTTTGATTCAACCAATACTGTCCACTGTGAAATCGTGGAAATTTGGGCTTCCCGAGTTTGGGTACTGATCAAATCAGCCCTGGATTATTTCCTGGGTGGGGTCCCAATGTTGGAAAAATTGTCGAATGTTGGAAATATCCAAACTTGTCTGACTCAGACCAAGTATATGTTGAAATTGTTCAGATACATAGGCCTACACATTTTGGATTTTTACAACCACTATGTATTAACTATTTATTTTTCATATAAAAAGTCAAGGTTTTCCTTGTTTGAGTAAATGGCCATATGTTGGAAATTTCCAGCTCATTAGGGGGTGTTAGTTTATGAAATTCCAACAATTGGACAGCTTGAGATAAAAGTTGGAAATTTCAACTCGATTTTGGGGGGGGGGGGGGGGGGGGGGTGCAAATGTATTTTACAGGATTTTTGTTCTGTTTCGAGTACTGAGGGTAGGGCAGAAATTTCCAAGTTGCATGGACACTCCTTTCCCTCGATGGAGACCATGTAGCCACATCACTGTTCATATATTATATATATATATATATATATATATATATATATATATAATAGATAGGGCCTAATAGAAATTAATTATAAATTTAAATTATGATTGAATTTTAAGAAACTGGTATAAAGTGGGTAAATAGAGAATGATGCCCCCCCCCCCCCCCCCCCCCCCCATTCTGGTTTTCCATTCTAGAATAATTCATCTTTGTTTATTTGGAAATTTGTCCGTCCGAAGTTATATCTCCACCACCAGTTGTCAGATCTGAATGAAATTTGTTTTGGATGTGCACTACTATGAAGACATTCAATGTACTCTTCAATCATTTTGTTTGTGTTTCTGTTCCAGGGTTATTCATCTTTGTTTATCTGGAAATGTTTTTTTTGTCCATCGAAGCAGATATCTCAACCACCTGTTGACGGATCTGAATGAAATTTGGTATGGATGTTCTCTATTATGAGGGGCATGCAATGGAATGTCCAATTGTTTTATTTTGGGTTTTTCCATTCTGGAGTTGTTTTATCTGGAAATGTTTTTTTTTTCCATCGAAGCAGATATCTCCACTACCGGTTATAGGATCTAATGAGATTTTGGGTATGGAT